>RQTK01000287.1:168068-222855 GCA_003991915.1 Elysia chlorotica
TTATTATTATTATTATTATTATTACTGTCTTTTAAAAGAAAATGTTGAGTCAGTAACATTAAATTACAAAAAAAATGGAATAAGTGTAACCATCCATGCACGCGAGTTTTTCTTTACAAATTTTTTTTCAACCGCTGGTTATGTAAGATGTAATCATTAGGTATGGTTGATAGCTCCTGGGACCGGTTTCCCAGTTTTAGATCTGTAAAAGGACGGAACGATCGATCAAATTCTTCGGAGGTATCGCTCAGTCTTGAATTGGCAATTGGAAAGACTAAAACTAGTGAAAATATGACAAACCGGGTACCGGTACTTCCATAAAGCTAAAAGATAGGCGGATTAACAGAGAAAACCTGAAGTCTCTAGACGATTTTAACGTCTTTCAATTCACAAAGCCGTCCCGAACTTACACGAGACCAGAGCACAGTGGCAATAAATAGCATCCCAATAATGCTCACGATCAGGGCTGGGTGAGTTAATATAAATTAAGTCCTCGTAAAAATACTTTCTTGCAGTTGCAGGTAAATAAAAACTACATGGAGAAATTAATTTTGTGTTCAGGTAGCACATCACAGACGATGTCATCATATGCAAAATCAACAAGGCCAGTTCTATGCGCCTTTAACACCTTAAAATCAATGTGGTCTAGATGTCGTGATTGCCAGGTTTTGTAGATCCGGATCTTCAATACCAACGTGAAATTGGTCCTACTGTATGACTCATAAGCATGATCAAGACCAGCACCCACAAACGACAAACATTCATCAACAGATGCCTCAGAAGCATCCCCAATGTTAGGTGGCCTGAAGTCTCAAACAAAGAACTGTGGGCGAGAGCGAAACAAACCCCCATCTATACAAGATCAGAAAGCTTTAGTGGAGGCTGGTATGTCTTGCACTTCGAAAGCTTGTATACAACATCACAAGGCAAGCCCTAGAGTGGAATACTCAAGGAAAACAGAAGGTCGGCGACCCCAAGCAGACTTGGCTGCGAAGCAACAATGTTGAAATCATAGCCATTAGTACTACTTGGGCCGAATTGAAGAAGACCAGCCAGAACCGAGTCCGATGGAAGGGAGTTGCTGCAGCCCTATACTCCACATGGAACCAAGAGGCTTAAACTATGCTGATGGACAAAAATAAAAGTTAAAGTGATAAGCTACAATTACAAAGATAAGAAACAAGCATTGAAAGTTTCATACTTATTTGCACTTAATTTTAATTATAATAAGTTATTAAAAAAGGCTTTTTAAAAACAAAGTACAAAAGATACAAAATATCAATAATTAAAAAAAAACACCTTTGAATGCTGTCCAACAAAAATTGGATTAAAAGAGAAGAATAGAAAATGTGATGCAGACAAAAGGCTCCTATCCTATTAAAGTCTGTAAAGGCAAAAGAGTCAAAATGCATTTAAAAAACATAGTATGAATTTACTAGTAGTAGTACACTTACAGTAGAAGACTAGACTCCTTGAAAAGATAGGTCAAATCATAAGCTATACCAGGAATATTTTAACAATAAATATTGCCATTTTAACAATTGCAGATGCAAGATATTACAACATGTAGACATGAATCTCATATAAGAGGATGTGGGTGACCACTCATCTTGATCTAACTCAGCAAGAAAAAGTCAGCCTATAAAGAAGATAATGCACAATGCATCCGTCTCTCCTCCACTGATTCAAAGTATGTCTTAAATTAATGCACATTGTAAGAAGATCAGCTGCACATAGTTTACCTTTATAAATGCACATGAAGAATATAGTGAAGTTACAAAAATTCCCTCAATCATTTGGGTGTTCTTTTTAATTTTTTTTTTTTGTGTGAAGTAAAGCAGCTAACCAACAAGACCATATTTTTTCAATGTTAAGATTGCAATACTTTGAATACCGGTATGTGAGAAAGTATGTCGATAGCTCAAACAACAAAACTTAACAATGTCCTTGTAAACAAAGATTTTATGAGGAACATGAACAGCATGTTTGAGCAATCTTGCAAGGATAATTGCTTAAATCAGTTTACACAAACCATCTCTTAAAATAGTAAGCATGTTCAGCGTCCCATAAAACACTTCTTGAGGTAGAACCAAAAGTTCAAGAATCAGAGAATATATTTACCAAAACAAAAACAAAATATCATCAGCTGCGAAAGATTATTTTTTGAAAACAACAAAAAGTCGATCAACTTATCAACAAAAAGATATATTGGGGTTTGCATTGAGAAGTCCCTTAGGAACATATTTAGAGATTGCGTTTTAAAAATCTATTTTCCTTAGGAAAAACAAGAATGTAATAAATAATTGTCATGTAAAAATACTCTTGAACACATATATATAAATCATTTTGTTGCGCAATTAGTTGTGTAAATGGTTAATGAAGATACACAGATTTTTACAGGATTGTAATTGAAAAATGCTGAGCAGACTCGAATCTTATAAAATTGCTCTAAACGTTGATGGGATACAGGAAAAAAGTTACAATTGTCATTATTGTCTAAATATTAATATTTACTCGATTTTCATTAGCATGTTGCATTTTAGAATTGCAAAATCTTCAGTGTATATATCTTTTTTTAAGAACAAAAATTAAAACTAATTGGATAAGTAATGAAAAGAGGAAAACAAATCTTGCTTATCACACTTGACTCAGATTAAATTTTAAAATTTTTGTTTGCTTTTGTGGATTTTTTTGCTTTTTCAAGTTTTTGTTTCTGTTGCTACAGATCCTACACTTTTGTAGCGGATTATAAAAAAAAAATTTTAAAAAGATAATTTTTTAGTCATATTCGTCTCCATCTCAACTCCTCTTGCCCAATGCCTGAGTGAGGTCCCTCATGACACGTAGGCACAATTCTTCCTTGTAGGGTAAAGCCACACACTGGACTCCAATAGAATGACCCTCACTGCCTTTGGTGCTCTGTGAACAGTGTAAAACAAAAGAGGATATGAAAGAATTATAATAGCAATTACAAAGGACATTTGTGTCACTTTCTATTCACTGTGTAAAGTTTTTATGACATATTCATCATTCTCTACTTCATTTCCATGAGGGGTTTTTAGGGTGGTGAATTTTGCAGCCAAAAACTTGTTTTAAAAATCAAGGAAAAAGATTGGGGGAAAAAAACAAAACACAAAAGGAAAAAAAAAAACTTTTTATTAGCCTAATTTATATTATGAAATATTTAATTTTGTAGAGTTCTCATATTCATGTCTGAATAAAATAACCTATGAGCAGAAAGCTGAGGTCATCATACAATACTAAAGCCAAAATACAAACAACAACCAACCTTCAGTAATAATTTTTCATACACATTACGAGGCTGAAAATGTTTTGGGTCAAAGGTTTTGTCCAAGTCCTCTTTGGTAACTTGTGTGACTGGAACCACTCCTGCTGGATAGTTGACAGCGTTGAACAGCCAGCAGTAGATTCCAGCAGCTGTGGAAGGAAACACAACGCTGCAATGTGGAGCTCAGTCAAGATAAATCTGGATGTTTTGTATGGCATTTCAACATTTTTTCTTGTTTTCAACATTATTTCTCATTTAACTACTGAAATTTTTTACCATAGTACATATATTTATTGTTAAAGCATCTACAAGAACTTATTTTCAGGAATATATCTAGTGCATAAAATATATAAGAGCGGATAAGAGGACAAGGTGTGTCTCAAACTTAATATTGTAAATGCTTCACACAAACTTCTAGACTGTAGGACAGAACTTGCAGTGGTTCCTATCAGCTTATTCAAGAAAAAATTAATGTTTTTTTAAGATCTTAATGCCCCACGCCTTTTTTTCTCTCTCTATAATTTGGTGCGGAAATTGTACGCCTCGCCACGGTCGAAAATGTCGAGATTGGCGACTGCGACCCCCAATCTTTGCTCTCAATTTTCTCAGTTTGTACTGGCTCAAATTGGATAAAATTTAAATCTATGTAAAAAACAACATTTTTTTTATATTATGTCAAAACT
Organism: Elysia chlorotica; assembly: GCA_003991915.1. Lineage (NCBI taxonomy): Eukaryota > Metazoa > Mollusca > Gastropoda > Plakobranchidae > Elysia > Elysia chlorotica. The sequence continues at coordinate 172,041 of RQTK01000287.1, forward strand.
ATTTAGCTATCTCTTTTGTGACAGTGTTTTTGTCGAGTTTTTAACACATCAAGTTTTCAAGGGTTGTCGATCAATCGTGCATAGATCTACGCTTTTTGTCCTCGCATTGGTGTTACATTTTTGTCTCTTTCTCAACCACCAGTGGCCGTATAAAAATAGATCATACATCATTGGAAAGGGCATGAACTCTTCTTTATTTTGATGTGGGGCTTGCTGGGGTGCTAACAGCTGATCATGGGGAAAAGTTTGAGTGATATGGTTGCGACGCAGTTTTTTAGGCAAATCAACCACTTATGGAGTATCTTTTCTGGAGAGCCCCAGATCAGGAGAGAGGTTGTTGTCTGCAGTTTGTAAAAACATAGGATATGTGAAAATTAATCGAGTGGCAGTGAAGTTATAGACAAAATAGCAACCAAATTGAGCCGAGGCTGACACAGTACAGTAAATAATATGTCTGGAGAGGGGAGGGTGAAACCCCGGTACTTGACTAGCCACTTACGGCCAAGTCTGGATCCTGTCCACTAATAATGATGCTCTAAATCCAACTTCATCAAAGAACTTGCAGAAAGTAAATAGGTGAGTAAATTTTAAATTATATTTTATGTAGCTAGCATGCATATCATTAAAACAAATCAAATTATTGAATAACAAAATTGTAAATCGCATCAGAGGGAGTAAAAAGAACAAATGGCACAGCCGAGTCATTCTGGCATCCGCAGCAATCATGGCCGTTTCATAGGCCTTGATAGTGGCAAGACATACGCTCGATCATTTCTTAAACAATATGTAACCCTACTTATGGTAATATCTATAGCAAACAATATGTAACCCTACATATGGTAATATCTATAGTCTAATCATGTAAAGGTTCTAAATATCATATCTTATCTTACAAAACACATACATGTACAACTTTTTTATATTTTTATCATTAAATCACACAAAGTATAGGTCTACCAGAGAACCACTTGATCTCTAGAACAAAGTCTGATTCGCAACTTTATTTTTATTTCAGTAATTAACATTTAATTTTAATTATAACATAGATCTATGGTGAAAGGATAACTGGATCTCACAAATCTTTACACTATGTTGATAAAATAGCCAAGTGAATCATAGTTCATTGGTATGCCTGATGATCGAAGTTTTTGGGATCAACAGTAAAGTTTTGCAAACAGGATAAAATTAATAATGCTCTATACCAATGCTAAGCCCTGATACCAAATTATACTTGTCTTTATTTCAAGAAGTTTCTTCTATCCTCGAGGATCCATAAAGATCTTTTTTTCTTTTCTTCGACATAGTATACAAAACTTGCAGCTATTCAAAGACATTACTGATGCAAGGAAAGGCAAGCGCCAAGAATTTCCAACAGGCTTGTAGAGGAACATCTTTTATAAATAGCATTTGTTTATAATATAATGGACTCATAGGGTTTGTTATGCTATCCCCTTATAGAGCAGAAAAAAAGCTTTAATCTGATATATGATATGTTGCTGTTGCTCTATTTCAACTTTTTATTATTTTTTAAGTAGTGCCCTGCATCTATACATCCTTCAGATTTTGCAAAAAAGGGTGATTTTCAATATTAGACTGACTTTAAAGGTGAATTAATTTAAAGTTTGTTTCTTTAGACCGCTGAAAAAACAAATGCCTCGGTAGTATTGGTAATAATATTGAGAATTTTTTAGTATGTAATCGCAAAAATCTTTTTACATCTCCGGTTTGAAATACTGAGTTTAATACAAATAAATATTTAATTGCCAAATGTGTGTATTTGTGTCATTTTTGGAAGCTTCCTACAGTCTCGGCATGAAAGGTGTGTGCTCTTAATATTTTTTTGCCAAGTGCAAATGTTCTAAACTGTCAGAAAAAAAATGTGAAGCGTCTACTATTACAAATAATTTCGGTTTAGCTACACACCAAACAACGCTTCGTATTGTGTTTTTAACACAACACTGATATTGCAAAACTTAAAATGTTGATAAAATATTCATTTTCCAACCGATTTATAAAATTTTAAAAGCAAAATTCATTATTTTCCCAAACAAACAACATGCAATAGTATCATTTAACGCATAAAAAAATTACTTTCTTCACCTACTAAAATCCTCTTATATTCACTATTCTAAATTTCTGGCAATATGAGCACAAAGGCAGCTTGATAATGACTCACGCGAAACCATGCCGACCAAGTCTCGAGTGGGGGCTGGGCTGGGAAACACAGGGCAGATTACTGCATCCAGGGCCATGTCTAGCCAGGCATCCATAAATCTCTGTCTGAAGTCCTAAATGTCGTAAAATTAAGATAAGCACACATGACTGAAAGAATATAAAGACAAAGAGGTTTCATCCAAGGTTCTAAATATCAATTAAACTCTATTGACACAGAAAAACAACTTTAAAAAAGGATTGGGCTTACATCTAGTGATTCAAATTTCAACTTTTGAGGAGCTTGCTTTATCAAGAGAAGACTTATGGTATGGTACAAAATATTTACTCTGAAACAAATTGTAAATCGAAAATAATTCCATAGTTGGAAGTCCAATCAGTACAATGTACTTAGAAAGTCTTGATCTTCAAATAGTCTTCCAGCTTCCAAACTAAATGGCACATCAGATTCTATGTTGATAACAAGATTTTTTTTTTCAATTAAAAAGGTGGATACACATAAAGCATTAGTAACAGTTCAGTAGCAGTAGCAGTAGCAGTAGCAGTAGCAGTAGCAGTAGTAGTAGTAGTAGTAGTAGTAGTAGTAGTAGTAGTAGTAGTAGTAGTAGTAGTAGTAGTAGTAGTAGTAGTAGTAGTAGTAGTAGCAGTAGTAGTATCATATGGCTAAACTTCCACATTAAGCCTGTCAATCGGCATCCTGATCAGCAATCTGAACTGTGCCATATCCTCCATCAAGTTTTGTAAAAGAGTAATTAAGGATTATATGATCAGTTGTCTCAGGACTTCCATTAAATTGATTACACTTAGATGATTCCCTGACTTCCATATGGCTCGCTGTTTGTTATTACTCGGTGTTGTCTTTTCTGGTTTTGAAAACCTGGAATGGGTTGTGATGGATCTTTAATAAGGATTCCCCCATTTGGTCTATTATTTGCCCATTCTTCTTAGTTCAGTACACTTTGCTTTGGAAATCTAATTAAGCTCCTCCAAATAGATCATTACTTTTTTTTTTCTTTACCCACCTCTTTTTTTAGTTCAAATAATAAAAGGTTACAAAATTCAATTTCAAATTATATGAAATTGATTTAAATAGATCTGTTAAAAATGAAAGAAAATTGTGCTGTACAAACTACAGAATAATAACTGGGTCATATCCATCAATATTTGAATTATTTATTATTAATGGGGGAAAATGTGCTTTGCAGACTGGAAATGTAAGAAAGTGCATCACGAAATAATTGTAACAGGTATTAAATTTTTAGCAATGCTTCCATATGCTTTAAAATTTATGATTTTTTCTTTTCTCATTATAATTAAGAAGAGATAAATAATTGAAAGGCTCAGTTCAAAACAACAAAAACAGGCAATGAAAAAAAGGAGGGAAGTTAAACTGAATGAAATAAAATTAAAAAACTTGTTGGAAAATGGTTCAAATGGAAACTGAACTTATTTGACAATCAATTGATGACAGGCAAAACAAAAAAAGGGTTCAAATCTGTTGTTAGGACATTGCCTTTTGTTTTGTTTTGTTGTTTTTTTTTGTTTTTTTTTGTTTTTTTTAGAACATTTAATGTTTTCTTATACAGTATGACATACCAACTGGATATTTGTAGTTAGCACTCTAAAACTATAAATTAAAATTCCAACTCTATTGATCTGGATAGATCTTTTGATTCTAAGAATTATGACACACAATTCAACTGTATAGCTTCATTTTGAAAGGAGCTACACAATTTCAAAAACAATTTTCACTCCCCAATTTCTGCAACTGCGCAATGAACCAAGTTCGGAGCTTCATGAAAAAAAATCTACACACCCGGAGTTGATCTTCTTTTGCTTTACACACTCTGTACTGTATGGGGAGTACCCAAATTTTTTTAAGCATTTTAAACAAGAAACAAAGGAATTTTCATCCACTCAAAGTCTGAAAAAATTCGTTTTTTTTTCACACTTTTTCTAAAGGGGAACAAAGAGAGGCAAAATGCCCAATTTTCAAAAAAAAAATCATAATAAATAATAGAAGACTACATGCACAGAAAGTATGTCTTTTTCTTACTCTGAACAAGCTCTAGGTGAATTAAACAATAGATTCCCTGTTTTGTTTTGTTTTTTTGTTTTTTTTTTTTTTTTTTTTTGTTTTTTTTTTTTTTGGGGGGGGGGGGGGGGTAATTTAATGCTTGTAATCTTGAGATAGAATCACAGAAAAGGTAAGGTTTGCCATCTCGAATGCACTGTCTTGAATCAACTTAGGCGACAGAGACACTGCTTAAGAGCACTTTTGACTATAGAAAATAATTGAGGAGAGTCAACATTGGGAATAGGGGTGGCAGTCTTGAGCCAAAATAAAATTTCACTATGTGTAATCCATAAACCCTGGTAAATTGTGTATAAAATATCATTTTTTTTTTTAAACTACGCTCTTTATATTATAAAGTAATATAATTGATACGTTTATATTTTATTGACAAATAAAAAAGCTTGTTTTTTTTTCTTTATTTGCTGTCTCCATCCGTTAAAAATAATAAACTGGTCCATCCAATGTTGTGTCAGTCTCGTTGTTTTGGTTAAGAAAGTGCCTATGAAAACTTTTTTTTTTCTACGTAAAACGATAATCTATGGGTAAAAAAAAAATGTTTTAAACTTGAGCATCTGATCAAAGTATTTATCTTAATTTTGTTGTTGTCTATCTATTTTCAGATAACGAGATCTAGAAAGCACTTCATTCCAAGGGCTTGCTGAATATCTTTGTAAGACCTGAATAAATCTAGAAAACAGAGGCTCTATATAGATTGGATCTAATCTAAATTTGGGGTTTTACCCGTAATGATAGAATCTGTGAGAGATTTTCGATGTAAAAAATGATAAAATGGCATTAAATTAGCATTTGACTGCAATTTTGTTGTGAGAAAATACACAATTTACTCTGCGATCGTAGAGGCATGCGTAGTCACCATTGTGGACTGGCGGCTATCAAATTATTCATCTCTGAAGTCAGTGACTGAAAGCTGATGCGATTTTGGTCAGAGGTGACTATTATTTCGCCTTGCGCATGAATCTGGCGTTTTGATAATGCCTGACCCAGATTCATTTTAAAAGAGAAATTGACGAGCTTTACAGTGATATATTTTTAAGTTGGAAGTCCGACCCTTTCCAGAAAAAATTGACTTTGAAATTTTCAACTCGAAATTTCTCGAAGTAAAAATTATAGTACTTTATCGAAAAATATATCAAAATAAAAGTTATCTTTCTCACTAGATTTTTCAAAGATTTAAGAGAATCGGCTATTAGTACAAATTCATGAGCGGGGTCTTTAAAGAGACATGGGGGATTCCAGAAGCGCCAATCACGGGCTCTCGATCGCATATTCAGCCGCTTTATCATAATTATTTTTAGGTGCGTAAAGACCACTATTCATTTTATGAAGCAGTATGTGTTATACACTAATCAAAACATTACGAACTAAACTTTTTAATGATATCTTTCATTTTAAAATATGTTAAATAGTTTTATACACCAACCGAGTGAGTACCCTCGTTCCACAGCTCTGTTTGTACATGAGCCCGAAAAAACAGCCTGTTTAGAGTACCTATTTGTAGGGTAGAATAAATTTTTTAACTGTTTCTTACCTCTAAATCTTGAACCTTATCAATGTATTCTTCCACGGACCTGTCAAATAAAAATATTCACTTGCAATAGAAAAAAAAAAAGAGGGGGGGCATAGACACAGACAGACAGACAGACAGATCGACATACAGAGACTGATAAAAAAAACAAAATTATACTATAGTAAAACATTGGCACCAAATACATACAGATGCAAAATGACAAATATTGACTCTTTTTTCAAAGTGATATTGTGAAAAGGGTCTCAGCTTAATTACATTCTTAAGCTTAAGATGTATTTTAATCTATACATGTGGAAATTGTAAAAGTGTTATTCAATTTAGTGCTTAATGTGGATGTGAATCAACATTTTTATAATTCCATTTACAGAAGAATTTACAAGTTAATTTTTCATATAGATGCACAAATTTACCACACATTATTTCATATGATAGAGAAAACCGATTTTTAATCACACTTACTTAAAACCTACAGCTGCACCAAAAACAGAGGCCAGCATTTGGTCCTACAAAAGAAAAAGAAAACCTGATTATAAAATTTGAATGATTTTCATCTGATCAGGTAGAAAATGACCTATACAAATACAATGGAATCAACTTGAGATAAACCTGAAAGACAGTCTAAAAGTTTATTTTATCCTAAGTTTATATAAAACAGTGACTCTACAGAGAAAAAAGGTGGAATTGGTGCCTCAGCAAAAATGTATATCCAGCCATAGTTTCTCTTTAACAAGCTTTATCTAAAGCTAATTCCACTGTATACAAGAGGAAAAGGTTATTAGCTAAATCACAAAGATAAAAAAATGAACTTCATCAGTGATGATCAGCCTGGTTGAAATAGGACAAATCGAAACTTCTCTAACTGGTATGACTTCCCCCTTATTTTCTTCATTTCACATAAAAGGAGGCACTCATTTTTTTTTTTACAAAAAGGGGGAAAATGTGATAACTCTTAATTTATTATATCATCCTGCTAAAATTTTTCATAATCTCGCTGTGAAATTTAAACTAATTCAAATTTCAGAAACTTTTATTTACAACAAAATGAAGTGAGTTGAATTATATAATGACAACACTCTCTTATATTCTTTAAAAAAAATTGTAATCAAATTATTTTCATGGATAATTGAGAGATGTTAAATGTTATGAAAGCAGAACTAGAATAAACAAAAATCAACTCTTAATCATGTATAGATGAGAGAATTCCAAAAGTCATCAAAAAATCTTTTTAAAGATTTTAGTGCAGACCATCACAGAAACAAACCTTGAAGCCAATAATGAATTCAGCTGCTTTGCAGAGCCAAACTGGAAGTTGACCAAGCTTGAGATTCAGGCTGATTGCAGATGACACTTTATCATTAGCCCTGCGCGCAGAATAATCAATACTGTGTGTTATATTTTTTTTAAACAAACTTTAAAACAGATTTTTACACTTACTGAGGAGCCTGAAAATGACAATTAGATATGTCTTGGACTGATGCTAAAAATCACAGCTTAAAACTGCAATAATTTAGACCTCAAAAAACCTTTACACTTACCTTCATAAATTGGATGTAAAAAAAATAAATTTCAGTCGTATTTTCAAATATATTTAGTTCAGACAAAAATACTTCTAAAATTGGGTAACATTTTGTAACATTATTAGGCGCAAGAAATCTATTTACAGCAGTTTTCTAAGCTTTGCTAGTCTGTCTGGTACCAGGACATGAACGTAGTATTTGCATCCCTTGAAACCTTCTCCCATCATTGTAGGAAAATCAAAATGAACAACCTGCAGAAAAATAGAGAAAATCGATTATTCAATTTTCACTCATATCTTTGACTAAACCAAAGAAATTGGGCAGATATGATGAGAAGATTTTTTTTTTAAAGGAGTTCAAAGAAAGCTTATCGTCAAACCTTTCATCAAGTTTTTCACAGCTCAATTTCGAATAAAAAAATTGGTAAGGGATTTTGCCAAAAAATCAAATTGTATTCCTTTTTTTATAATTTCTCAATCTATTTGCAACCCCTATAAATCAAGAACATTACAAATACATGGCATATACATTAGTCAAATACTCAAATAGATTAATATACTTTCATTGCTTATAATATGGTTCAATGTGACAGCCTTTTGGCGATATTGAAAGGAAAGCCACTGTCACATTTTGAAATTTTTTCTATGGATATAGTTTTATAAGAAGTAAACAATCTAAGTTATAAAAACAAATCACACTGCCAATAAGTCAAAACACTTCTCACATATCATACACATGCATACCTCAAATGTATCATCAATAGTCAGTAGTATTGACAGTCAAGAAAGCTGTGGCCTTAGTCTTTGAAGGGCACAACCTAATAATACTTTACATGATGTCTGAGACACAGATGAACATATCTCACCTCATGGCCCATAGCCTCTAACGCTGCTTTAGCCTCCATGACTGCTCTTACATTTGAGGGTTGGCACTGAAAGGTGCCATCATATGTGTAGAAACCAATACGCAATGGAGAAGTTTTTTCGTATTCCTGTAAAAAAAATCAAATCTGAATTTTTTTCTAACGCAAAATAATGTTAAACCTTTGTTCACTACATAAGCAAATACATTTTAGCTGCAGTGCCTTGAAAAAAGTTTGATTACTAAAAATGCAATTACTTAAAAAGTATATATAACCCACAAAAAAATGTTGGTATCACTGATTGGAAACACGTTCCAGTGACACCTTTCATAAATATCTCAGAATATTTTTTTATGCTACTTTTTAGTTTGAACAAATTTTTTTATTTTATTTATGAAATCTTATGTAATAATTTGGTCCTACGTCATTCATAATATCCAATGTTTTTGACAGACTGCTCTGCATTGTTGATACTTTCATTGTACAATGTATATCCAATTCCAAAGAGAAACCTTGAAGTATGTGGCTTCATTCTCAAATTTTTTACACAATTTAAAAAATTTATACTTTACAGGTACTAAATTGAAAAGAATTCAGGCTTTGAGTTTGAGTCCAGCTGCCGACGGAATAGCCTTTTAGCTATTTGTCAGACTACTGGACAAATAGCCACTTCCTTATTATTAACTATGTAAAAGAATACTATCTAACCTTTATATCAAATGGAAGAGGTGGCACAAGTGGATCAAGCTCATACATGTTTGGAGACAAAATAGCTCGTGTCAGGAGAAGGAGAGAGTCAAAATCTCGCGCCATGGGGCCCAACACAGGTCTCACTGTAGATGATTAAATGAATAGCATGCAAACATATATGCTAAAAAGTAAAGCAAGAAAGGTTCAGACCTACCAAGACATAAAACTGTCATGGGGATGCATTCTATCTTTTCTAAATTGGAGCATAGAAACTAAACAAAATATAAATTTTGAAAAGATTAAAATATCACACAAGCAAAATTTCCTTAAGTTGTAAATGCCTATAAGTATAACGCATATAAAAACAAATTCGACTCATCCTTTTAAAACAGTATTCTGCGTCAAGCATCCTGTTGCTTTAGAGACCATTATTTGCATTATACTAAAGACACAATATTCTGCGAATAAAGCAGGCTTTAACCCATAATCAGACATTTAATTTCCTAACCATCAACCGGTGTTATCTTAATATATCATATGTAGACCTACTTTCAATTTATTTCCTTTGTCTTTGACATTAATAGTTTTTTTTTTCTAATACATAGTGTGGTAAGCAGTAAGCGTCAGATAATTTCCCCCCCCAAAAAAGATATAAGACAAATTGTGAGGGCAGCCAGATTGGGGATAGATGGAGACCATTTAAAAACATCTTACACCATTAAGTGCTTTCAATAAATATATGAATATAATTCTTTCTAAACCTGATAAATTTCCTCTTGAATGTGTCATCATGCCTTTGCGGCTGAAAAAGATAAACAAAGTTAGACACCATGAAAAAAGAGATGTGGAAAGAGAGGGCAATGAAAAAAAAAATACTTTCAAAAAAACATTAGATTCGTTTTGTTTTTTATGAAAGTGAAACTTTCCCAAACAGTACAAGAATAGAAAAAAGTACATTTTTTTTTTTTAAAGGTTGGCAAAAGAAGACAAAAAGTTCAAATGAATATTTTGTAATTTTTTTTTCATCACAAATTTTAAATCAAGTCATGTCATAAATAATTTCATAAACTTATAGAGAGACAGCTTCTCCCCCTTCCCTTAATAAAATGTAACAAGCCCTTAATCATGTAATTATTTCTTATTTAAGATGTAGGAGGGAAGGATTAAAGCTTCAATGACTAAATAATTAACCCTATCCGTGCGTTGTGTTCTACTATCGTATTCCTAAGTCGGGGGTGACTTTGGGTCCCCACATTTTAAATAGACAAAGAACTGATGTATACCTGACCTTACGTCAGGGGTGACTGTATGCGCCCACAATTTAAACTGACACAGACCCAACCAGTATGGAACAAAATATGAAAAATAAATTGTTAACTGATCGTGGGATTTAAACAGCAGACATTCCAATTTGAAGACCAATGCTTTAACACTTGAGCCCAGGAGACTGGGGAGTAGGAGAAAGAGTAGATATAGAAAAAGGAGGAGGCATAATAGTAGGAGAAGGAGCAAAAGAAGCAGCAGCAGCAGTAGTAGTAGTGGTAGTGGTAGGCAGAGGAGGAGGAGTACAGGGTGAAGTAGTACTAGTAGGAGGGGAAGGAGGATGAGGAGTACAGGGTGGAGGAGTAGGAGGGGAAGGAGGATGAGGAGTACAGGGTGAAGTAGTAGGAGGGGAAGGAGGATGAGGAGTACAGGGTGAGATTGCAGGAGGGGAAGGAGGATGAGGAGTACAGGGTGAGATTGTAGGAGGGGAAGGAGGATGAGGAGTACAGGGTGAAGTAGTAGGAGGGGAAGGAGGATGAGGAGTACAGGGTGAGATTGTAGGAGGGGAAGGAGGATGAGGAGTACAGGGTGAAGTAGTAGGAGGGGAAAGAGGATGAGAAGTACAGGGTGAAGTAGTAGGAGGGGAAGGAGGATGAGGAGTACAGGGTGAAGTAGCAGGAGGGGAAGGAGGATGAGGAGTACAGGGTGAAGTAGTAGAAGGGGAAGGAGGATGAGGAGTACAGGGTGAAGTAGTAGAAGGGGAAGGAGGATGAGGAGTACAGGGTGAAATAGTAGAAGGGGAAGGAGGATGAGGAGTACAGGGTGAAGTAGTAGGAGGGGAAGGAGGATGAGGAGTACAGGGTGAAGTAGCAGGAGGGGAAGGAGGATGAGGAGTACAAAGTGAAGTAGTAGGAGGGGAAGGAGGATGAGGAGTACAGGGTGAGATTGTAGGAGGCGGTAGAGGAGAAGTAAATGGCAGAAGGAAGAGTTGTCCTCGCAGAAAATGTCATTTTTCATACCAAATGGGCAAATTATGCCAGAAATTATGCCAAAAAGTGCAGCAAATGATAATAAAATATATATATATATCAAAATACACTAATTTACAGTAATAATGATAACATTACTATGACATTGACACTGAATACATAGAAATGAAATAATATGCCAAATATAGCATGCATGTGAATATAAAAATTTAAATAAAATACCAAACAATAGCAACAATAATGTGAGTAATATTGAAAAAAAATGTCTACTCACAATAATATTTTTATTATTATGTTTTCAATTAGGCCTAAACATCAATATATAGACTATACTATAGCAATGATTAAAGCAAAAATTCATGTGAAATAAAATGTTAGTAATACAAACACATGAGGGCTTTAAAATTGGCCTTAAAATCTTAATCAATCTCCCACAAGTGGTCACAAGAAGGAGTGGAATTAGGAGTATGTGTAAGGTAAGAGTAAGACTAAAGAGTACGAATATGAATATGAGAAGGGGTAGCAATAGGAGGAGGAGTATTTGAATTGGCTTAGATGTCAAACATGAGCACTATAATGCTATATTGTGGACAGACCCCAAGACTGACGTCTGACAATTGAATGCGCTGCCACACACAAGACAGGGCGGGGATACCATGATCTTGTCATACCCGGTCACATTAAACTAGCAATAGGAAGATAAGGATTAGTAGTAGTAGTAAGTAGAAGGAGGACTACGATACGAGCAGGAAGAGAAGGAGGTGAAGGAGTTTTAGTAGTTGTAGTAGAAGAAGGACGATGACAGGAGCAGGAAGAGTAAGAGTAGGAGCAGGAGTGGGAAAAAGAGGAGGAGGAAGAGGGGGAGGAAGAGAGGGAGGAGGAGTATGAGAAGTAATAGGAGTAGAAGTTGGAGCAAGAGTAGAAATAGGAGGAGTAGGAGAAGGAGCTGCAGCAGGAGGAGGGGGAGTAGTAGTAGTAGTAGTAGTAGTAGTAGTAGTAGTAGTAGTAGTAGTAGTAGTAGTAGTAGTAGTAGTAGTAGTAGTAGTAGTAGTAGTAGTAGTAGTAGCAGCAGCAGCAGTAGTAGGAGGAGGAGAGCAGTAGCAGCAGTAGTAGTAGTAGTAGTACGAGTATTAGGAGGAGTAGGAGGAGGAAGAGAAGGAGGAAGAGTAGCAGGAGTTGGAATAAGAGAAAATAGATTTTATGAGTGATGCGTGGTATTGAATAATGGGGTGTCTGCATCACCTCTGTATATGTATAGAAATATATCTCAGCTGTTTTCTTTCCATCGGTGGGGTGTCTGTGTCACCCTCTGTGTAAGGATAGGAATATTATAGTTTTTTGCCTCTTTCGGAGGTGGGGTGTCAAAGTCACCCCCATTCCCCCAAAAATATGTAGGTTTTAGAAATGATCCCTGGTCATCTTCATTCATGATTTTGACAACAATTCTGGTGTTATCATTTTTTTTGTCAAAATGAATTTGTTAGTAGTACGGACAATTTCAATAAATATTCTGATGCCAAGTATTTTAAAACTAATAAAAATTATCCCAGGGGTGTCAAAGCCAACCCCCATGTACGGATATGGTTAATTAAAATAAGTTATTTTCAAACTGCAAAGATCAGGCATACCTTATACGATCCCATGTTGGTTTCAAAGTAAATATTCCACAGAAATCAGCTGGAATCCTGAGGCTGCCTCCAATGTCACTCCCAATACCCATGATTGAGCCTCCGCCACCAATGAGAGCACCTTCACCTGTGGAAGATCCTCCTGGCGTGCGGCTCCAGTCCAGAGGGTTAAATGTTGTTCCATACAGGGGATTGGTGCAGTCATAGCTGGTATTAAAACAATTTGCGCCGAGTTAAACATTGAAAATTAAATGGAGTATATTCAGTTTTGATATTTTGTAATTTCCTTTTTTTTTGTGTGTGTATAATACTATAGTATTAGGGTGTATTCTTGATTTTTTTTTTATGATATATAACAGATCAACGAAAAAAACAATATAATCGTCAGATCTGCCATTTTATATTGTATAGGATAATCCTAAGTTTAAAAGAGCCAGTTTTTGAGATGTTGTGCATATAACATGAGTAAGATGGCACAGATGCAGAATATAGAATAAAGGAGGGGGAGTAAAAGAGATCAGATGCAATCATCAGCAAAAATCTTTTGTTTTGAAACTACCTTAGCATTGTCTGTGGTATGTTTGTCCTCATAAAGGGTATTGCACCATGATCTTTCAATACCTAATAATGGAAAAACAAAGTAAATAGTCAAGATATAATGAAGTCTTTTTTAAAAGATATTTCCAAAAATTAGGGTGAGTACTTATTTACCAAATCAAGTAAATTTCTACTGATCCATCTTCATTTAAAGAAATGATGTTTTACCTAAAAGATAAAGTTTTGAAATAATTTTTTTTACCATATTAGACGACCTTGCCTTTTTATAGATGAAAAGTTTTAACACAGGGCAAAGAAATCAAACACTTGAATAAAGATCAGAGCTGTCTATAATCTACATGGATACAAATACTGCCAGCAGTTCGAAGTTACTACAGAGAAAACAAAATAAAAACAAATGTCTACTAGACTAAACGATAATCAAAGAAAGGCTAAGATGCTACTAGAATCTAGGCAACAACTCCTGCTTGAGCCATCTTCATGACATAAATTATTTTAGTGAAACCCACAACACAAATTTCACATTTGGCAAAAGTTTTAATCAAACACAAAGACAGGATTAAGAGAGAGTCAAGAAACCTTTCAATATTAATGAATTTCCTTTCTCATCCCTGTTTTCTTTGTGGTCTTTACTTCAAAATTACCTGCAACAGCACTGCGTCTTCACAGGCAATATCGCCTATATGTACAGCCATTCCTGCTGTCTGGTCATAACCCTGTAAAATATGGGATTTGAGGGTGGTTGTACTTGTAAGCTTTTTGAATAAACCTTAACTAGTAAATCGCCTTAAAAGGAGGTCAATTTTTTTAACTAGTGTGACATTGCTACTACATAGTAGTGTTGACCAAATCGGCTGTTACCGGCTTGAAGAAACTTCTAGAAACCATCATGTTGTGCTAGTTGATACGCTCTTGGGCTAGCACCTTTTTGTATCGATCTAAACACCTTCCATTTCAAAATAATACATATCAAAGCTTTTACCTATTCAAACTTTTGGAAATTCCCTGAAATAGTGTGCACACAAGGAAGGGGCCTAAAGTTGTGCGATGTGAAAGGATTAAGAAGAGAGGGGGCGAGTGGTGTTAATGAATAATTATGTAAGTTAGATTTAGAACCTTTCTTAGGCTTTCTTTATATAGCTAGATATGCCTAAAAATTTCTAGATATGTGATTTGTATTTATAAGCACAGAACGCGCTAGAGTGACAGAAGATTCAATGAGGTGATTTTGTACAGGAAGGAGTGTTTATGCTTCTGATCAAATTGTGAGCGCTCTTAGTTTGATGTTGTTGAGATCCATTATAGATATAGCTAATTGTCAAGTACTGATTTAGATCTAGACATTCTTGAGTTGTATTCTTAACCCTCAGTCACAGCGTTTATTAATAAAAAAACTAAATTATTGTGTTTCTACAAGGGATTTCTAGTAATCATTATTTTGTTAATGTTGACAAGATAGTATGTCTACGTGAATAATAATTATTCAACAATGGACCTACAACAGGGACCCACTTTATCGAATCAATGTCTCCACCAAGAAGCTTTAAAACCTGAGATGAATATTGTTTTTTCTTCAAGACAAGTGGGAAAAATGTACCTCATTTTCTAGGTCTATATAACAAAAAGTTAAGATACCTTAACAAAGACAGATCACTAATTATCAACATTAAAACCTAGACTTTAGGCTGGTTACTTTAAAATTTGATTTATTGGTTTAGACTAAAGTGCGAGGAATGCATAAATGAAATAGATATTCCTTATAGAAGCAGAGAGAAAGATGCTAAAAAAATGTTTGAATGCCTTGAATTATACCTGAAGCATGTTTAAAAAAAAAACAAAAAAAAACATTTGTAGTAAAAAAAAATTATCGATCAAAAAATGTTGACTTTAAATCCTTGACTTTAAATCCAGAAAAAAATAAGGTAAAGAGTTCACCATTAACATAATTAGCACCTAAATATGGAGGAAAAGGTAAAAATATGATCTCACAGCAATAGCAATATTCTCTTTTATGCTGACAGGTATGCCATGTAGGAGTCTCTTCACTTCTTTGGAAGCATCAAGATGTTTTGCTAGTTCCTTTGAAGAGAAATGTTTAAAGGGTATTGAGTCTTCTTGTTTTGAGTGAAGCAAAGGGACAACTGAACAATATGCTATACTTTTCCAGCATTATGTTTTGTTTGCTGTTAATTTGAGATTTGTTTCTCTTTTCCAAGAGTCACACATAACATACATTTTACAACTTCATATTTGACTATTCATAGCATTATATAAAGAACCATATCTGATATAGCATGATGAAAAGTAATTTAACTTTATATTTAAAATGCAAAACAACAGCCCAAATACCTTAACTTATGAGGTTGCTACAAAATCACAAAATCTAAAAAGATTACTTGTTTTGTTTGTAATACTTAAAATCACCCCTATGTCATTATAATCTAAAATCTATGTAAAAATCATACAAAATACAAAAGTTTAATCATATACTTCTGCGTCTTCAATGGGCTCAGTCACACAGTTGATGTCTTTAGTAACCCTCAGAGCCTGCAAGATATATAAAATTTAAATATTCATCTTAATGATTATTATAACTAGGACAGCTAAATTCTTTTTTTTTCTTCTGCTGTTGTTTAGTTCACAAATTTAAAAAATCTCCTTAACTTTTCAGTACTTTTTATTTTGTTTTCTCTTTGTAAATAAAATTTAAATAACATTTCATAAATCTTTCATAAGCATTTTCAAAAATTACCCAGTCACAATTTTCATGGAAAATATGTCACATAAAATAAAATGTCCACATATAGATATATAATATTATGACTGACTACAGTATCTGAATAAAAAAAAATTATAACTCAGACACATCAGTCTCTATGAACTTATTGACCATAAAGTGAGGCCACGTGGGTTTAAAAAGTAAAAGTAATTTCCTAAATCTACCTTTTGAACATAGCTCAGAATGATGTATTTAACACTGCAAAGCTCATAACATACAGAGATCATGAAGAAAGAACGAACCGTATAAATATTCATTAGAACAGAAACAAAACAATAAAATGTCAGAACTTCTATTTGTTATTCCAATGACAGTAAATTCATACAAAATACTGGCTTTTTTGCTCAAAAGACTTTAATCAGAGAGCATTCTCTGAAATCTGATGATGGTCAAATCCTGATCAGGTTTCCATTCCCTCTACAATTTAGGTCTATGTCCGTATAAACTAAAATAAAGTGACTGTCCAGGAAGGAAGCAATGGTAAGTCTATATCATAAATTAGTCTTGGGACATGTCCACAATATGGACAAGTTGCTGACAATAGGTGTTAAAAAATCTAACAAGTTTATACAATCTAACAATGTTTCTAGAAGCATGAAAAACACTTATTGTATTTTTCTAAATTTAGTTGACAGTCAAGGTTAAGATAACACTTCATCCTAATAGGTGGAGAGCTAAAACCTACGACAGAGAATCAAATTATAGTAAGCAATTCCAATTGCAAGTTAAATGAGAACTGGGGCACTCTACTTCAAAGAGTCTTAGGCTGATATAATTCTTGATAAGGTTTGATCTATGGTATTTAAACTAATTAATTTTGATTGGTTGATTTGAAATATAAAACATTTTTAACCTCTTTCTGGAAGGCCTTTAAAACTTCAAGTGATGATAATTTTCCATTGTGTAAAGCCTCCCTCAGTTCTTTAATAGATTTTTTCACTATCAGATCCGAGTTAGTAACCTGTTGCAGTATAAAAAAAAATTATTTAAAATCTTTAAAAGGCATAAAAAAAAGACAGAATCATCATGATGTGTAAAAATCTCATATCAATTAAAAGGCTGCCAAAAAGATAAAAAGCGTTAAAATGTAGTTTCAATACATCAAAAAATGTTTAATATTTTGACATATCAAAACTCTGTGCTGTGTAAGGCTGATATTGCACATGTAGCCTATATGAAGGAGTGCCTTTAAGGTCACTCTTTAAAAGATTGTTTCATTGTCATGCCAATTATAAATTATAATTCTGGTTTGAATCTTGTTAAGTTATATAGGGATTTAACTTTAAACATTAGTACTGCCCATTTTTCAAAACAAGCGAATAAGTCTGATTTTAAAGGAGCCAAAGAGAAAAAAACAACCTTTTATCTTGAAAAATTCTGTTTATAATGAGAAATTTGAAGGATCACTATCAGCTTTCGTTTTGTGAGCTTTCTACTGTACATGGAACCCAAGAAGTTCTTTAAAAAATTATGATTAGAAAACCTTCACAATCTTTTAAATTGATTTTAATAATTCACAGTTTTTTTTACCTCGGCTACATTTTCTGCCACCCTTTTTGTTCTAGTCTGTGCTTTATCTCGTCGGTCTTGTCTTTTTTTATTTGTACAATGTCGATACCAGAAATACAGCACAACTTTGCCTAAAATTCCAGCTCCAGCAAGAGAAATAATAACAGATCCTGTCCTGGGGTGCCCTCTCAGGAAGCGCACAGCATCAGCTGCCACATGTTCATATGCCACAAGCATTGTTCTGGGAAACATATAAAACAAAGGCTGAAGGTATACCAACATTTAACCTTTGACATTTCACGTTAATTAATAAGTTTAAAAGTTTTTAGTGGTTTTTCTCCTCATATCATCTTTCATATAGGAGTTGCGTGGAGGATGAAATACTACATGTAGTATGTAGAAGGCATGAAACATTATAGCAAGCATGGGTCAAAAGGAAAACTGTCAGTAAGAAACAAGATCCGGATCTTCAATACTAACATGAAGTCGGTCTTACTATCTGGCTCAGAAACTCGGCGCGTTACCAAGACCAACAGCCATAAACTGCAATCATTCACCAACAGAGGCCTCAGAAACATCCTAGCATGGAGCTCTGCGAAATCAGATCCTGCGACTGGATATTTTATTTTATAATTCCTGACCTTTTGCTTTTGCTTGCATTTTCAGCCAAACCATCAGTGTAGACATGGTAACAAGGCTGCAGAGGGATAATTCTTCTATTATTATATACTCCAGACGATTTTAGGATAGAATCTGCTTCCAGATGTTTTTGGACGACAGGCAGACAGACTGAAAGGCAGACAGAGGAGAGAAACAGACAGACACAGAGACAGAAAGAGAGAAACAGACAGACAGAGAGAGAGAGAGTTGTTGAGTTGGTTTAACGTCCAACATCAGCACTATATAAACTATATTGTGGACCAAGACTGACGTCTGACAATTTTATGTGATGCCACAACACGAGACAGGGCGGGGATACCATGAGAGAGAAAGAGAGACAGAGAGAGAGACAGACAGACAGACAGCAGAGGCCCACATAGCTATGTCAGGCAGCAGAATGAAAGCTGGGAGAATGTCGAGTCATCACCTGCCAGACAGCATTGGCGACAGAGTTCAGACAATGCTTTTACACATCTCTCCCTTAGAGTAACTTAGACACCTGTGCTGATTAGCTCTGCCTCTGTGCGCCAGCTTACCAACTGAAGGGAGTGTCGCCACGTAACTTTAATCGACTGATTATTCAGTACGCACACATACACATTCACACCTAGTCAATTTTTGCATGACGAGCATGCTTGTTTATATCTTTACAAATTTGATGCGAACTTGACCTTGCATGTGTACTTCGCTACACCCAAGTTTTTTATAGCTTTATTCGCTGAAATCTCTAGAAATCTCAACCACTGCTCGAGCCCAGTACTTCTTTACATCCGAGGTTTTTGTTAAATCTCTTCGTTAAGCCTAAGGTCTTTTTAGGCTTCATATGAGAGAAAAAAACATCCATAAGATAGTCTTCATTACGATCGAGGTTTCGTTGAGTCCGATGTTGCTATAATATATGCGAGGTCCACTGTATTGGATCTATTGCAAAAGTTCATATTTGTCAGCTTGTAAATCAACATTTCCCTCCCTTCTCTCATTCCTTTAGATTTTGCATGTATAATATATTACCAGCGACACTGTCCTTTTTCACACTTGTAATCGGTGTAGACTTGATGCCTCCACCGATAATTCTAAACCTTTATTCAACGGTTAGAACAAATTATTTTATTTTTTAACTCAAATCATAGAGTTCTAGATCTAGTGTGTATGGCAAAATTTAGACAAAAATCTGTATATATACTTGTAATGTCAAGCTTTTCTAGTTGTGGTGGTGATGCTGTGGCAAATGTCGAAGAGCCATGCTTTAGAATTGTTGAAATCAGGCTGTATGGACCCGCTTTCGAGTTTGTATGCTAGCATCCTATTGTACCTGCAAGTTGGGTTTTATTTTTTTATGATTCTCATCTCTTGACAGATCTTCCATAGATCTGTAGGACCAGGTTAGATCTAGACGTTCTTCTTCTTCTTTGGTGTATGCCCGCCTTCATCAAGTTGAAGATTCTGGCATTTTTTATCCGGTCCGGCTAGCTGTGAGCCCTACGAGTTAGATCAAAAGTAACACCAAAATATTTTGGTGATAAAACCTGTTGGGTAGTTGTTGTTTTTTTGTTTTTGTTATTCCATTAAATACTACGAGTGGGGTGCCGGTTTGATTCTAGAGAACAGAGTTGACATTGCTAGATTCTAGACTCTGCATTATGTCATTAGTGAAGCATAGCCTACAAATTAATCTACATGTAGATTCTAGTCTAGATCTATCATCTGTGCCACGGCACACCATCAGCATCGAGACAACCAGAGGTCGGATATAATCTAAAGCTTGACAGCCACATAATTATTAAGCTTATCATAAAATCATTATTATATAATCTAGGCCCTAATATATATGATTGTAATTAAATTGTAGGTCCCATAAAGAACATTTGGAAATAACGATATCTAAATCTATGTCAAGGTGCAGATCCAGATTAGTGTTAGACTTTAATCTCTGAATGTATTGTTTACCTTCAGCTGTTAGACTAGTAAGTTCAAAAAGTTCAGTAGATCACAGTCGAGTGGGATGAAAGCACTGTCAAGCCCAATTTGATAATCAAACAATAATTATTATTGACCTTTGAACTGAGGATTTCCGACTTCGGACTCTGACTAGCTGACTTCGGAGACACGAAACTCAGTCGTGGACTGTATCTTTGATGCATAACTGAGCGAGCTTGTTTCTTTGCCAAACCTGCGCTCAATTTCCGCATATATCGATCCCTCTCTAAATGACGACCCTTGGCCTAGCTTGGGTTAGAATGGTTTTAAAAAATTATGTGCGTAAACTCTTGTAAAAACTCCATGGATCCCCCTATTATTGATTGCTCTGAGTCATAATTGGTTACTCTGGGCATAAACAAAAAATTGAATTAAGCTTATAGTTCCCACTTTTCTTTCTCCACGAGTATCCTTTGATCGAAAAAAGCGAAGCGCTTTCCTAGTTAATTAAACAGGTTACTCTTGGGTTTCAAGAAAATATCGACGACGGCCTTTGTTTCTTTTTTTTTTTGCGGTTGAGACTAGACCAAGTATTTAACAAGTTTCAATAGGTAGGAAACGCCCTCTCCCTCAAATATAGCTATAATACCCCCCCCCCCCTTTTTTTTTCACCCAAGGCAAAAGGAAGACCCAAAGGTGGTATGTAATAGCCTAGGCCTACGTCTGGGGGAATATCACGCGATTAGATGGCACTCTTGAGAATAATTAGGTAGGTGAGAACCTGTGCTTCCTACATTCCCGGGGATCCCTCAAATCCCCAGAAAATAAAGCCAGAATTCAAAATACAGGGTCCTGAAAAAAAAGTAAAATGAGAAGATTGGTCTTTCAAGGGACCCATCTGGTCTCTGGGCCCTAGCTACTGGAAAAAATAATCGGGAAGTCGATCGCTGCAACTAGCCTAATGCGGAACGAGCGCTTCCAATTAGAGACAAGGAAAAGGTCAATGTAATACAGCCCTATGCTATTAATGCGACCCCCCCCCCCTCCCCCCTTTCCAAAAAAAAAAACAAACACAACAAAAAACACTCCATCCCCACTACATTCAAATTTATCTTTTGACTTTTTCTTTTTTTTTTTTTCTACCTTCCTTTCTTGTACTTTATCTCCTCAATCGAAACCTATAGCAGATTCCGGGAATCTCCAGGGAAGAGATCACTGAAGGTTGAAACAGGTTAGGCAGTGGACCAAGCTATCACTGACTGAAGTGTTCGCCTTCCAGAAAAAAGGAGCCCCTAACACACATCGTGCGATAAAATAATGGTTTAGGATAGTCAGGATACTGTATGGTTTTTCATATCTTTCTCCCGCCTTAATATATAAAACCCGCGTTTCGCCATGTAAGATCCCTCTAAGAAACTTGGGAAACGTTTCTTCTTTCGACAAGGGGATAGGGGTCTACACGACGAGCAGGCCGAGTATTGAACCCGCGATTTTCGGATTAGAAAATACGTCCTCTAACCTTTGACCACCGCGCCACCATATTTAAACATAATAATATTATAACTAACCCTCTCCTAGGCCTCGGGGAACACCTAAATTCAGCGACGGCATCACAGAGCGGGATACTCGAGATGAGGCCTGTAACTATTAAGCAATTTGGCACCGATCCAACCAGCAAAAAAAAAAAAAACAAAACAAAACAAAACAAAACAAAAAAACCAACAAAAACCACGACCGCCAAGTATGTATTATTACAATTGGTAATTTAGGCTTGTGACACTGACACCGACCCAACCACCAATGAAAAAACAACAACAACAACGCGGTGGCCAATAATTATTTATTATCATAAGCATAGCCATACAGTTATAACTATTAATGTGAATGAAGATTAAAAGGTAGACATAACTAACCACATCCTGATTCAGTATGTCGTTTCTTTAAGTTTAACATTGTTTAATAAAGGCTACAAATAATTAAATTTATTCATTTTTTACTACCATTACTCACAGTGTGAGGAAGGTGATAGATCCTGGTTTGAAACTACAACTATGCCAATGCGTTTTTTTTGTGTGTTGTTATCGTTGTTGTTCATTATTATTATTTTTTGTTACTTTTATGTGCTAAGAATTGAAAACTTAAAATGTGGTGCTGTTGTTGTTCTATTGCTTTGTTTTTTGCTTGTTTGATGTTATTTTTTTTTGTTGTTCTTGTTGTCTGTTGTGTCATACGTAATCTCCCAAACACTAACACGAACAGTTCATCTGAACAGTCTTTGGTTATCCTTCCTGCCCCTGTGGACCGCCTTTGAGGCCAATCGCTAGCGTCATTCATCTTTTCTCTTGCCAATCTGCTTCTGCAATTTTGCTTCTAATTATGCTTCAATATATCACGGGCACTATAATTACAACCGTTACTGTGTTGACTCGTCGCAAAAACAAACGAACGAACTCGCCCAGAATGTGTTTTTCTAAACTAGTGTGTCTCTTCAAGTGCCCAATGTGTTTTATTTCCATCTACTTTATGTTATTTAAAAGCAATTTAGGTTTAAAATTTAGTTATTTTAGTATGTCATCGTTCCGCTTGTGTGCTTTCCACAACATTTTCTGTAGCACAACATTTTTTAATCTAATTTTTTCATCGTCCAATCACCAACCTTCACAGCTATTATAGTCTCCATGGTCGTAAAAAAGTCCGATATGGCGACATGACCCCAGATTAGGGTACCTGGGACTTGTCCACTGACACCGACCCAACCAGTAGGAAAAAGAAAAAAAAACGCGGCCCCCACAGCAAGGTTCGAACAAGGCTACGTTACCCCCACTCCTATGACAAAGGACACTTCCTAGATTTATCTAACTACATTATTCTTGCATCACAGGTTTCTTGGTTTCATTATGTGCAAGAAGTCGTCGTTCATTTATTGACAACCAACATGGCTGCCTCGAATGGTGACTACAAAGCTGGAACTAACAGTAACAATGATCTCGACGAAGAGGTAAACACCTTTCAAGTTCCAGCTACCACATCTGCTAGCAATCGGTCTTTAAAATTCCAAGGAATGTATGGGAAACATTGTGCCACAGTTTATAGGGCCTTTCATTCACATGATTTTGAACAGCAAAGGAGACGAGATTCTCTAGATTCTAGATTTCATTTAGATCTAGATCTATAAGGATTAATTTTAGTGCGCTTACCTAGACTTGTGATGATAAGTTGGGGCTGCGTGGCTCTGGCACTCCGCGCAGACAGTGGGAATTCTACTCCACTGTGTGACTGCTTGCCAAGATCCAAATCCAGCTCCTTAGTCCTATTCTTGGCAGCCACTCCTCATCCCCTGGTTCTCTTGGCTCCACCCTTAGGCTACCTCTTTACTGCCATTACCATTGGTGGTCCATCCACAGTCCGACCAGCCCCATTTGCGCTTTCTCTCCGTCTTGATTGGGGTTTGCTTAGTTCTGTGCAAAAGTTCTTTGTTGGGAATGACTTTAGCTTGGTATTGAAGATCCGGATCTTGTTTCATATGGACAGGATTAAATAGATGTTGTAAATTTAGCATTAAGGTTGTAAATTCGCATACAAGGGCGTGAAAATTCCATCATAGGTGGTAAAATGATTAAAGAAATCAAGCACGATGTTCAACAGTTTCGCTGTACCACTTGTAAAATTTGCCGTAACAATAGTTTCAGTTTCAGTTCTTAAGCTTAGTTACTTTCGTTTTGGTCGCCATCTTTCATCTATCAGTCTGGTTTGATTATAGGGCTGTATTCGGGTGAAAATGAGTATCAAGGAATCAGATTTTCATCTTTTTTTTTTCGTTGTTTCTTTTTTTTTTTTTTACCAATGATTCAATGGAAAACTAGTGAGTTCAGGTACAAGTACCTGTATCCACCCAACCATCTGTTCTAAGAGTGGCACTGAAATGAAAACACCTCAGGTTTTCTGGATTCACGTTGAAGTTTTACCAGAGTCAATATGTAAATCACGATCTAGACTTCATACCTAGTTACAGTTTAAATTTTATTATTTTAGTCTTATCAGCCAAGAAATCTATATATCCAATAATTTTCGAAGTTGAGTGTTTAGTTTTATCAACATTATCTCTAGATTAGATCTAGATCTAGAGATAAGAGAGAACAGAAAAAAAGTTTGTGGTCGATACAAATAAAAGGAAAGCTGAGGCATGAAAAAAAAAAAAAGGAAACTGGAATTAGACATATAGATATAATATATATATGCTGAAAAGGAAGGCAGATAAAAGGGGTGCACTAACCAAAGTCATGCCATTTTATTGCAAATGCTTTAAGAAAAGATTCCAGAGCTAAAAAACAAGATCTAGCTAGACTCTCTGTAGGACCCCTGTGTACATAGATTCCAAATTCTTGTAAATAGTGTAGATAGGTGAGAGTACTTGTAGCTAGTTTTATAGGTGTAAAAAATTACAAATACATCTTGGACCTGTCTCATCCTATTATTATTTTAAACAAGACATTAGCTGTTATGCAGTTAGAAAACATCAAAGAGGCTGACAACTTTGTTTATCTTGGCATTGTTGTAAGTAAAGATGGAGGGACAGGCGGGGACATCAGATTAATCATTAAGGCCTGATACGCTTTCAATACCCTAAGAACAATCTGGAGGTCTATAGCCCTGAAAAGGTGCGAAACAAGAATGGAACCCCCAAGGTTAACGCAAGGTCGAACGTCAGAAGCAGACTTGGTGGTGAAGCACCATTGCTGAGATTAAAGCCGCTGGTAGTACATGGGCCGAGCTGAAGAGGACTAGCCAGATCCGAGTTTGGTGGAGGGGATTCGCTTGCGGCCCTATGTTCCACGGGGAATGAAGAGGACTAAACTAAACTAAGGAACGATTATTTACTCTTTTAAGTAAAATTATTGCAATACATAATGTCCATATTAGACAAAAAACACAAAAATATATTTTAGTGTTTACACATGTATAGCAAAATTACTGTTTACATGTAGTGCGTATAGACTCAGCAAGATATGAATGTAGCAGTGCTGTGTAGGAATTGTTAAATAGTCTGTGTAGATGAGTTTTTTTTATACAGTAAAGGGTTTCGAGATTCTTTCACTTAGATTCAGGGAAATTGCTATAGATAAGATCTTTCTAATAAATTAATTTGTTGTTATTAACAATTTAAGCTTACAGCAAATTATTTGTTATTCTTCGAAAAGTCAGAACAGTATAAAATTTATAATAGCCGCTTCTTGCTAATTCTCTCTTCAGAATTTCGAAGATGCTGTGGAATCAATTACATCACCAGGGTAAGATATTATACTGGAGATGTTAGCCATGTTGACTTATTTGTTTTTATAAGTATAAATAAAAAAAAATCTATGTTAAGAGGAAATAAAATAGTAAGATACCACAAGGGTGTGGAGTTAGAATCTATTTTTTTTTTTTTGCTCTATAATAATTTAATATGATGGTGCATGTTTGACAAATCATTATATATAATTTGTTTTAATTCATATTCTGATGAAAAACACCTTGTTATATTCACAGGTTTTTTAAATTTCTTTGATATTTTAGGTAGTTCCAGAGATGTCATAATCACCTATTTTGTGCTAAAAAGATTTTTAAAAATATTAATTTTAGAAAGATATTTTAAAAAATCTTTAAATTTACTAAACTAGTTCTCAGTAAAAGTTTGAGTGATAAAAAGAATTATATTAATAAAAATGTGTCTAAAACCTTTAGCAAATGCTTTAAAAGAGAGTATTAGTCCTTAAGCACATGGGGAAGACGAAGCAACAACTTTTTTGTTTGTTTGTAAATAGATGTATGGAACTGAACTCACATTTCTTTCAGATTAAGGATACATCTCAAAATTCAATTATCAATTTTTACAGACTGCCTGCTCCAGGCTCTTCAGTCATGGATCTTGATACCGGTATTCTGGAAGCAGATCTTGCTCTTAATATGTTTTTTAACAATAGATTTACTGAAGCAAGAGACAGAATGCAGCCCTGGTAAGTGGAATGAAGTTCTAAAAAGGCACTGCTCATTTAAAGTTTATTGAACCGATCTTTGTTTACAGAAAAAATATGGATTGAAAGGGAATGTCTTGGATTGTACTGCAAGGGAACTAGACACATTTAAAAAAAAAAGGTGGGGCCCTTTATACAATCATATTATATGCTTCATTTTGATGGCCCATATATGAGGGGATATATGAGCCCCCCCCCCCCCCACACCGCCCACGCCACCCGGGCAGACACACACACATATTGGGGGAGGCTTTGAGATGCCCATACCGCGCCCCCCCCCCCCCAAAAAAAAAGGTGAGAAATTTCAACAAAAGTTATAGAGAAAATGAAGCAAAGCAAGATTTAACCATTTTTTTCATTTTGAATCTCTAAAAAAATGAAAATAAGATTACAAGAAACAGGTTTATTATATTACTTTACAAATCACATGATAAACATGTCTAAATATTTATTTATTTTACAGGACAGACCAAAGCATGTATCATGCTCTGGGGTATGGAACAATACTCTACATTCAAGCTGTTATGACTTTTGATATGGTAAAATCTTCTTGTTATGACTTTTTGTTGGATTAAGGATAATGTTGTACCACTGCAATTGGTGTATATGAAGAGAATAAACTCCTATTATGATATACATTTTTTTTAAAGTGTGTAAAGGAAATCATGTATTGAAAAATATTTACCAAAATGGTTTCTTAAACATCACTTTCTATTAGTTATTGCAAAACGTTTGTTGTGGAAATGCTCTTTAGAGCTTAGGTGAACTTCCGCGAGTTCACGTGAGGTGGGCCGTTTTGTATAGCTCTGCCTCCTGCTAATTTAAGGGTAATGCAGTGGCTTGTACTATGGTCTATTGCAAAATAGGGCAAACATAGAACCAAGTGTAGAATTAAAATGTAAACCTAGACATGAACAACTTTAAAAAAATTTAAATGTGCTTCTTGGTTCATACTTAGGCTGGATAATCAATACCTTATTACATACTCACTGCATAAATATTGGACATTTTTATAGATACTATTGATATATCAAGAGCGTGGGTAGAATGCACAAGCAAAGTAGCTTACGTCTCGTTGTAAAAATATACGTAAGCTATGTCATGTTTGTGCATTCTATCCCATGTGTTTACTATCCCAATTCTATAAACTTATTGATTTAAGTGATGCCAATTGTCTAGATCATTTTAATGGTGGTACCAATGTAGAAAGAAATACAAGAGAAATGCAGGTCGAAAGAGACTGGCTCAGGGAATGAGGGAGAGAGAGAGAGAGAGAGAGACCAGGGGGGGGGGGGGGGGAGAGGGAGGGGAGAGAATGAGTCAACAAGGGAATGAGAGAGAGAGAGAGACACACAGAGAGAGAGAAAGAGAGAGAGAGAGAGAGAGAGAGAGAGAGAGAGAGAGAGAGAGGGAGAGGGGGATAAAGAAAAAAAAGGGAGAGAGAGGGGGTGGTGAGTCAGTGGGGGGGGGGGAGGGGGGGAAGAAAGCAGAGAAGGGAAAAGAGACACAGTCAGAGAGATAGCGAGATTGATAACATATGAGAGAAAGTTAGAGAGATAAACAGACAGGCAGACAGACAAAAGAGAAAAAGAGATGGATAACGTTTGAGAGAAAGACAGATAGAGGCAAGACAGACAGACAATAAGACTAAGAGAGAGTGAAAGGATTATACATACATCAATTTCCATCATTTACTATTCCAT
This sequence comes from Elysia chlorotica, assembly GCA_003991915.1. Classification (NCBI taxonomy): domain Eukaryota; kingdom Metazoa; phylum Mollusca; class Gastropoda; family Plakobranchidae; genus Elysia; species Elysia chlorotica. Next base: position 199,928 of record RQTK01000287.1, read on the forward strand.
TAGTGGTATTTAGTAGGGCTAGCGCTCCCCACTTGCCCTAAAGTTGGCGCCTGGTCTACCTTTCTATAGGAAATATCTCGTCTAGCAATAGTATAGAAAGTGGGTTTCCTCTAGCCAATTAAGGAGTATCTCTAGATGGAATATATAAATTTCTTTTTAAGAATTGTGATTTTATGTGTCACTCTGAGAACCGAAATTTAAAATTTTTATCAGATTTTACGTATTTTGCGAAACATAATATATAACCGCTGAGAAAACTTTTGACCTCATATTTAATGATTTTATAACAAATTTAAAAGCTTTTGATATATGATAAGATACATTCTTTTAAAGTCATAATAGTCATACATTTATTCTGCATTCCAAAGTATTAACACATTTTTATTATAAGGATAAGAAACTGTGCAACATTCACTTTTACACATAATGCAACAGATAAACAAGTAAGCACTGTTGCACTGTATAAAATTTCCATTTTGAAGCCCCTGGATGTTTTCTCTTGGATATTAATAACTTTCCTTTACTGGCTTAGAAAAGCAGGACCTTATAAAATTATCATTGCATACAGTACAATTTGTACAAATAATCGATGAGAGCTATCTGAGTGATAATTCATTTTGTATTTTTTTCATTAAGTCAATAAGCATTATTTTTTTTAGTCTTTAAGCCTCAGTCTTTAATCTTCTCAACACATAGGCTGACATAGAGAATGCTATTGAAGCCATAAAGAAATCTGTGATAATGTGCAACCGAGTGAGGAAAAAAACATCCATCATTAGTTCAATAACAAAGATGAACTCCAAAATAAACTATGATGAATTTTCCGAAGGTTTGTTCTTGTAATGTGATTTTCAGTTTAAGTTTAAAATATCATGGTTAGTAAAAATGTATATTGCTTTTAGAAAAACATTATTATCCATTTTGATATGCAGAAAAGTTCACCTTTATATTTGAGGGTACTATGCTATTGAATGTATGCACCCAATATGCACTATTTAGCTGTGTTTGAATGTTGCAAAGACACATCTTACATACTTTTCCTTTTTTAATAGCCCTGGGATTCTCTTCCATAGTCCAATTTTGAGTTATAGTTAGACTTAAAAAGTTTACACTTTTTGATCATCATGCTCATGAAGAAAGTGTCTGGTAATAGAAGGGAAAAAGGTAGAGAGAGGTGTAGTTTATTTCTTTTACCAATGTGTTATGTTCTAATTATATTTTTTCTTGATGTTGTCCCTCTCCCTATTTTATTCTTGCTTCAGAGGAAATTCACGCAGAACTGTGCTATGCCGAGTGCCTCCTGATCCGTGCATTCTTAACATTCATCCAAGATGAAAATCTTATCAGTTTTGTCAAAGGTGGTCTCAAAATAAGGGAATGTTATAAAATTTACAAGTAAGTTGGTAGTCTTCCCCATTTTCTTTTGTGAAATTATGTCCAAAAAGCAAGCATGAATTTTTTTTAAAGAAATGTGTCATCTGTGTATTCTGACTCCAACCAATAAAATATGATCTTTATGTTCTTTCAAATATGCTCTCGAACAACAAATTTTTTGTTTTGTTTTAATACTTACAGAAATGCAGCCTTCATATTTTGCTTTTTTGCTTTTCATTCAAGCATTTTCTAGCGCAGTACTGGGAAAGCTTATTTCTGCCTGAGAATTTCAAAACTCATATATTTCTTTTACAAAATATACTCCTTTGATTTTCATGTAAGTATTTTGAAATCTTACTTATATAAAAAATGAATGCACTTCATAATCTAAGATTTCAATATCCTGCTCAATTTTTTCAATATTTTTCAAATTTCTTTTTTCCAAACTTTTTTTTGCAGAGAATGTCATAAGATATTAAAAAACAGAAAAGTCAAGACTGACAAACATACAATCCATTTTGAAAGTGGAGTGCGCATGGGGATTGGTGCTTTTAATTTGGTAAGTTTGCCCATAATTATGCTCTTTCGTTTATGCTTTTGTTAAACCCGCTTCAAACCAAATTCATAAAAATCATATCATTGGTGCCATAAGACATTGAACTTAGCAAAGAATACATTTTCCTATTTTCTGAGGATAAATGCATGTAATGCATTCATTCTTGCTAAAAATAATGGCTCTAGCAGGACACTTCTGAACTTCATATAAAGGATAATATTAGCAAGTAGCTTGATAGTCCAATCCGCTAAGTGCAAAAAAAATATAAAAGTAAGTATAGTACAGCCCTAAAATTTACTTGTATAAAACGATACAAAACATGTAAGCTTTTGACCTTCTTGCTCGTTTGCACATTATTACAATATTTGGCTGTGTTGAGATTTACTAAGCAGCACATGGCATTTGCCGAGAGTAAATGTGCGAAAATTTCACTGTTTAAAATCATTATATTTTAATTCTTTGTGTGATGAAAATTAATTTTTAATTTTTGTGATTTCAGATGATTTCATTGTTGCCAAGTAGAGTCATGAAACTTCTAGAATTTGTTGGATTTTCTGGGAACAAGGTGATGCCCTGCATTTCCATTTAAAAAAAGGCATTATTGATTTTTCTTCAAAATACTACTGTTTTATTTGAATTGTGTGATAAATTATCATTTTTCTCAAAAGAAGTTGTGGATTTGTTTGATCTCTTGAAATATGGTAGTGTGAGGAAATAAATCGTTTCAAATTGGTCACCTAAGACCTGTCCAAACAGGTCCCTACTATTTCATACCACCTTTATCATTGAGCATAATTAATTTTCCTTCATTAGCATTGGTTATGAGAGGCATTTAAGCTTATTTCTTGACATACATAGGAAGTGTAATCTGTTGTGTATGTAGGCTTAAGAAAAATGCAAAAAAAGGAAAAAAAAGTTGCTTTAAAAGTTCAAAGTCTTGATAAATACGCCCAGAATGTTCATCATGAGAAAAGAAAAGGAAGGTCAATAACTGTTTCCTCTTGGGTTTATAAGGATTAAACTCTTCATATGTATACATTTAGAATTATAAATCATGCATAGATATGATCTCTCTCTCTTCAGAAATTTGGACTAAATGAACTCAAAGAGAGTTGTGATTTGCACGCTGGACTGAGAGGCAAAATCAGCACAATCATCCTAGTAGCATATCATTCCCTAGTGACATATGTTTTAGGTAAGCTATAGATTTACCCCTTATAATGTGTAAAGGCCTAGGAATAGGACCAGAATTTTGGAAATTATACTTTCATTTATCTCAATATCCTAAACTTTAGGTTGTTTTTTTTTACTTTTTGGATCTCTAAAATTTGTCTTTTAGATCTCTTTTAAGAAAAAAAAAATGTACCTTTACATATTCAGGAACTATGGAAGATAACCTGTTTTGCTTATTTCACATAAAAATTATGACAATCCACGCTTTTCCCTATTACCTACATATGATTAATTTATTATTATGGCTTTGACTAATTAAAGAGGGTACAAATATTAATGATATATATTGGGCACAGAAAAAATTATGAACTTACATGCATATTTGTGCTTAATGGCCTATTATAAACATATTTTTTTAGGGAGACATCAATTTGAAAGCCATACATTGTTTATATGGTGGATAATGCCAAGTAGTTTTACTAACATGCAGGGAAAAAAGTGAAATTAAAGACAATATTGTAGTGTTACAATATTCATGTTGGAAAAACCAACAACAAAATTTAAGAATCACAAGCTTTGTGGTGAAAGACAAAATGTATAAGTTATAAAGTGTAATACTATTTAAAATGTTTAATACTATATAAAATTCATTCTATGGATATCAAGACTTTTTCAATCAGTACTTTTATTGTAACCACCTAAGTATGATTTATAAAAAGTTTTACTCTGCATAATCTTAGACTTAGTTTTCTTTTTTTTTTCTTTCTTTTTTTAAATATAAGTGAATGAATTTTTTTAAAATAAAAGTGCAAGAGAATGAAAATGATGTCATAAAAAAAAAAAACACACACACACACACACACACACATATGATTGAGCATGCATTATACTCTCCACCTCTATCTCCAAGCCCCTATCCCCTGAAAAAAAAGGAAAACACACAAAATCTTCTCACTTATACACACATACACACACACCTTATTTGATGATGTTTTAATATTGATTTTGAGCCAATATAATTTAGTACTTCATAACATGTATTAAATTTGTTAAAATCCTGTAAAGGTTTGGCTGATGGAGATATTGATTTGGCTACAGAGATTCTACAACCATGTTTAGTTACTCACCCAAAGGTAATTTTATTTTTTTTTACATTTTTTTTTTTGCTTTTGTACGCTAATAAGTTTATCACTCTTGAGATCATTTTTCTTCAGTTGTTTTTCTTATTGATGAAATAAATCTTTGTGTTTTTTTCATAAAACATAACAGGTGAATAGGTGAGACTATACACTGTGAAACAGATGCTTAGTCTGACATAAAAAGTGAAAATAATTATGTTTATTCGAAAAGATTTGAAAAAGCTTTTATTTTTTATGTGAAAAATGGTCCAAAATTCAGGAAAATAACATAGCTGACTTCTATAAATGATGTTCGGATAGTATAATTATGTCTTGACTAAAGTTGTTGGATTTTTCTTTAATACATTTATGATTTATTATATCAATTATTACTTTAAACCACATTTAATTTACTTACGCAAGTCATGAATTTATATAGCAATAATCTTTAAAAAAAACAATTTTGCATTTGCAATTTTTTGACATAAAGTCACTTTATTATCACAGGGAGCCCTATTCTTGTTTTTTGCTGGGCGCCTGGAAGAAGTCAAAGGTCACATTGATGAGGTATACCTGTGGTAAAATGTTTATTTGCATGAACATTTTGTGGCTGACTCTTACCCTGTGAGGAAATGGGGATAAGAGAGCTAATTCATAATTTGATAGATAAAGATGTACAAAGAAATATTAATCCCTCTTCACTTATTACTTTCTCTTTAACATTGGCAGTTAGCTATATAAAAAGATCCCCTTCTTCCTAGGCTGATGCATATGTCAAAACTTGATATGACTCGGCAAAAGTAAAATGCAGTTCTAACTATACAATTTTTAATTAAGTAAAGAACATTAATTGCCAATGAAGAAAATGCAACAGGGGATTTTTTTATAATAATATGTTGGCACACAGGGACCAAATTAGAATATTTCATCGTCATTGCTTTCTCATTAATATTTTCATCTTTCGATAAGTCATCAGCTTCTTCTTAGGACTTGGTTTTACCATGATATAATTTACTCAAATGATAATTACTGTTAAGTTTTTCTATACTTTCAGCTTTAAAAAAAATAGCTTCACATCCTCAAGACCATTATATGTTACAACAAATTTCTTGCTATTTCAGGCAATCAACAAGTTTGAGGACTCCATTGAGTCTCAAAGTGAATGGAGACAATTCCATCACTTGTGCTACTGGGAGCTCATGTGGTGCCATTGGTAAGAAAGACTCAGGGGGATTTTGAGCAACAAGTCCTATTGATTTTCTTTCTACTTTCAATTACTCTTGTATTGACAGTTTTAAGTCACAACCAGCCTTCCATTATGCTTGTTAGAACACTCTCTTTTTCAGCATCTTACTTCATTTTATAACTCATGACTGTTAGTTAGGTGGGATTTTTTTTCAATTTAATTCAAAATTGCATTTTTTTTTTTTTGTGTGCACACATTTAACTCAATTGTTAAAAGTTTATTCTTTGATATCTCTGGGGGGTTTTTTGTTTATTAAAAAAAAATGTTTTTCATAGTTTATAACATCGAAAAGTAATTCACTCCTCTCTTCTTCTTTCAGCTTTAAAAGTGATTGGTTGATAGCCATGAAATATGCAGAACGCTTGTGTAAAGAATCTAGGTGGAGCAAGGCCACCTACACATACCAAAAGGCATCTTTTCTCTCAATGTGCCCGGAACAAACAGATGAAACGCGCAAGCATATTGACTATCTCTTTGCGTAAGTTAAAATGTCTCTTTATCAGACTGGGGAACCAGTATTCAGAAAAGATGTAAATTGCTGGAAATTCATATTCTAGTTTTTAAGTTTTTGTTGAACAAGAAAAAATAAAAGAATTGAGTATGCAAAAAGGAATATTTTCTACGTTGAAGTTGATAGTTTTACTTTCATGTATATCATTATTGCCCTGCATGTAATGTAAGAGTGGGCAAAATAATTGTTATTCCTTTTTTTTTTTAAGAGAACGGTAAAATAATCTCTCTCTTCATGCTTTGTACAGAACAGAACATTTTTACCAAATCAATGGTTGAATTTTTTGTTGTTGCTAATCTAGGATAATGCTTTATTTCAAAGGGACCTATTTGTGCAAGTGTTTTTTAGAACAGGGAAAACATTTTTTTATTTTCTTGAAGAGAAATCAATGTAATTAATGTTATAATGTTATAGGGACAAATTTAAATTTAAGTTTTAAGTCGTGTGGGTTGGTCAAACCTATGAATGTGAGTTGTGAAAGTTCAGGCATTGACAATATTTTTTTTCCTTCTTTTATGTATTCCTTGATTCTAACCTAGGTTTGCTATTTAATGTGCTTTAAAATTATAATCATGAAATTAAGCAGCCCATGCTTCCAGCTCTGCATAAGATAATTTAGTGCCTGGTCAAATCAAACCTTGTGAGATAAAAATGTTTTTGGTAGATTTCCTGCCAAACATTGAGTAAAGCTTGAGTTGGAGGTCTCTGGTTTGATCCCTTTTGTCCTCTGATGATTGGGTTATATCGGTGTAATGTTACTGGCTGATACAGAATCTTTGTATTGTGGCACTGTCTATGGTTGGCGACGTGCACAATGTTCAGATGTTAGACCGCGATAAAGGGTAGTTCATGATATTGGTCTTTAAGAAACCAACCTACCATCGTAAACCAGAATGCTGTCAATTAAACCTTAAAAATAAAGAGGAAAACAGTTTGATATTTAGCATGTATCAGTGATGACATAGTTATCATTAATAGAACTATTGCTAGCTTTAGTTGTTAAGACTGTTTATAAATCCTTCTCAATGTAGTCACCGTATTTTGCCCGCAATACTCATGAAATGAAATTTTATCAGGGTTTTTTTTTTTCGAAATTCATAACCAAGATTTTTTTTTTTAATTCCAGATTTGCAAACTTTTTATTTTTCACTTAAAATATCTCTTTCACTGCTTATATCTGAAGTTACTTTAAATTTGTATTTTAAATGAAAAACAGCAATTTGGGTGGACTGCGAAAAATTTTCCTCCTTTTTCATTTTTTGTCACCAGCATCACTGGTCTATGTGTAAATGTTAATAAATTTATCATATATTCTGATTCCCTGATGAGCTTTTTGGTATGGCACACAGTTTTTGAAATAATAATTTAAAAAAAGTATACACCAACTTAATGTTCAAATTTTTGTTGCGTCTGTACAAAATTATTGGTTAAATCTTCACGTTTCAGATAAAAATAAAGAGAAAAAATGCAGTCTTTGGAATATTACAATTCTGAAAAAAGAAATATTTTATTACTTAAATTTTCAGTGAGGTACCTCGGCTTAAACAGAGAATTGCAGGCAAATCAATCCCTTTTGAGAAGTTTGCAGTGGCTAAATCTCAGCGATACTTCAGTCAAGGCAACTATCTTATCCTGCCAGCACTTGTGAGTTTTACAAAAATATTTTTACTATTTGCATATATGTGCTAACCAGTATGTATAATACATAATTATTTAGTACATATTTGACCTCCTGAGTACGTTCCTATTTGAAAAAATACATATTTGATGGTATCCAGCAAAAAATTGGGTTTTAATGCTCTTTCGCTAACTGTCCTGAAAATAGTGAACTATACTTAGTTCACACAAAGCCTGGATTGTTCTGACACTATGAGATGAAAATCAACACACCCACACACTAAAAAAAAAAAAACAAATAACTCATTTATTTAATAACACTAGTCCTTGGTGTAGTTTTTAAAGTTATGGTTAAGCTTGTGTTTAAGCCAATATTGATAGCTGAACCTAATATGCTTGGCCATTGATAAGGTTTGCAGTGGATAGTTGCGCTAAAAATCTGTATATGCTTTCTCAAAAGTTCGCAGCTATGCATATATGCTTCCTTTCTATCTCCAACAGTAAAAAAATAAGTTTCAGATGATCTTGTATTAAATGGCAGCTGATTTTGGTGGTCAATGTCTGTGGTAAATTTGGCTCATGACAGAATGGTGCTGAAGTTAAGCTATATAGTTCATGGTTTACAGCTCATAGGTATGTCTGTTCAAATTTATCCTGAATAATTAAATTAAATCTTGTTATTGTCTGGTTTCAAAAATATTTATGTTGAAAATAATAGTATCTTCTTCTTCTTTGCGTTCACTGAAAATAATAGTATTAAATGAACTCCTAACTTGTTCAGATACATTTTGCTTTTGATCAATTTGCAGGAGCTAATTTATGTGTGGAATGGATTCAACATTCTTGGAAAAAATCAAGAACTTTTGGAGAGAATGCTTGTGGACATTGAGGCGACTCTGACAGATATAGCAAGCAAGGCTAATTCTGGTAAACCATATTTTCCTTTTCCATCTGATACCCTATTCCACATCATACTCAAATATAAAGAATGATGTATTGCCATAGCATGCTTTTGTATTCTAGTCCCTTTTATTTTAAGCTTATTCAGTAAAAAAATGACCACACAATTTTGCATAATATATGCAGAAGCTTAATTTGGTAGATTTTTTTAAAGTTTTAGAGCAAAATCTAATTAAATCTTGTGTAAGATAACAAAAGTAGGTTAAAATACAAATATAATTTCTTTAAAGACAATTATGATTCTGTAATAATAAGTCCCCACAAGTGTGTGAAGTTGATGATTGTTTAGATCTAGAATAGCATTTGCAAAGAGCTAATTTTTATAAGGGGTATATTTTGAGAAATTCACTAGAAAAACAAATATCTTGCTTAAAGTTAAGTCATGAACATCATTTGCATCACTTGGGAAGATCACGTTAGACTAAAGACAGTTTTTGTACCATTACCTTTATTGCTCCTAATATGAAAAATTAAATCAGATATTTTTGCGGGGCATAATATGCAGAAAATACACTTTTTTTCATGAATAGACTTTTTTTTTTTTCTTCTTTTGTATTTAACTGCATTAACAAGAATGTTCTAAATTTTGTAGCTTATACTGTAAGAAATATAGATATTTAGTAATGTAGTGAAATGCTATGAAGACTAGAGAAGTGTTGCAACTTTGGTAGACATTAGACATTTTCTTGTGTCTTTTTATTGCTTCTTTGAAATATTGATTCAAAATCATAATTGTATGCCAGAGGTAAAATTAACATTTTGAGATTCCACATTGAATTTTGATAAAAGCCTGTCATATTTTATTTTGCCAGACTGGTTATTTTTACTCTATTATTTTAGGTGAGTCGAAAAATGGAAAGTTTTACTACGACAACTACTGCCTGGCGCTGTTGCTCAAAGGTGTTTGCTTGCGGCATAGAGATCAACATTTCCAGGCAGAGCAATGTTTTCAGGAAGTAGTTGACAGGTGACATCTTCATTAGAGATTTCTACAACTTGGAAAAAAAAACCTAATTACTTCCTTTAAAGAATGGCTCTCAGAACCCATCTTTATCATGTAAATATATGGTGAAATAAAGTTAGGTTCGACTGCCAGAGGATTTTGTTTTATGCAAAATTTACAACTTTTACTTAAATCTTATTTTTTGGCACATTTTGAGTTCTGCTTCACAGCTATCTTGATTTTTACCATTAACATCTGCTGTTTTGTTAAGTTATTTAGCATATTTGTCCCAAAATTGTGTTTTCAATTTAGCATGCCAATATTGCATGGCGACTTTTAACTATGCTAGTCATAATTTTGCCTTAACCATTTTCCCTTCCCAAAATACCTATCACTTCAATAAACAAGGAACATCTCCTGCAGCTCAATTGTTAGTGCTCTGGACTAACAGAAGGAGGTCCAAGGTTTTTTGATCACAGCTGGTGCCCCTATTTTTACATAGGTTTATTGGGAAGACTAGGGAAATAAAACTAATAAAAAAAATTAATTTTTAATTTCATCAACACACGTCAAATAAGTCAAATTACATTGGTAACTATTGTTTTATTTTTGCTTTCTTCTCAGTGAAAAGCGTCTGCGCTATGACCATTATCTAATCCCATACTCTTTGGTGGAGCTAGCAATTCTGTATCTTCATCAAGAACGCCTTTCAGACGTTAAGAACCTGTTGGAAAAGGCCAAGTAGGTTGAATTTTCAAAGCTTTTTTTTTTTCAAATTAAATGTCCATCGAACAAGAAAGCTATTTGAAAATCAGCTTAAGATTTATACTTTTTTGATGAAATTTGAAAAAAGCCACCTTTTTTTTATTTGCACACATTTTCAAAGTTGTTAATCTTTCTTTAAATATAATTTGTTTAAATAACTTCATTTTTTTAAAATATTTATTTTATTTTTACTTGATGAACAGGAAACAATACAGCCATTATTTCCTTGAAAGTCGGCTCCATTTTAGAATCCATGCAATTCGCCTGCAGCTGAACTCAGCTTTACTCAGCAGTAGTGACAGCGGCAGTGTGGCAGAGGGAGAAGATCATGTTGGTGAAGGGGCCTCTGTGCAGAAGTCTGTTGACGTGCTGGAGTAAACTGTGTAACTGCTCATTCTTCTATTCTGATCATCTACATTTTTTAAAATTATGCACATAAAATGCTCATTTGTATTGTATTTGTTGTATCGAGAATACTTTTTTTCTCTAACTCATTATATTGATAACTTATTGCAATTGCTTTATGATTGAGGGGGAAATGTACATCTCAGTAAGGCACTTTTTATAAATAGTTCTACGTTTTTATGGAAGGCATTTTTTTGTGGAGACGCTTTGTTTATAAATTTTATACATGTGTGCCAAAGTTTTATGAGGATTACACTGTTTGTTTATTGCTGTTGAGCAGAATGATTTAAACTTATTTTTATTTATGGTGACATGAATAATAATGTTTTGAGGAATATAAAAAGTTATTTTTCTTTTCATCAAAACCTAATCAATTTTGATGACCATATATACATTATCAATATTTCTTTAATACAACACAAACAAGCATTCCATAATTTACACAAAGCATATGAGCATCTGTCTCATCTATGATTATATAATTTTATTTTCCTTTGTTACTTTAAAATTGTATGGAAGCCCAACATTGACAGAGATCATGTTACCATACCCTCCTTGCTAGATCTGACACCCACTTCCTTCCGCAATTAAGGATTTTCAAAATCTTTCACCTGCCTTCTTTCTTAACTAAAACTTATTTGGTTTGTAAATACACCATCACATGTGGTTACTGAATCTTTTTAAAGAATTTATCTGAAATTGTCTGTTATTGTTATCCACGTGCAATTCATGCAGCATTGTAAAGTGATGAAGGAAATCCCCCAGTAATTTTTACTTTAGTCTTAAAGGTTTAACCTACCGGAAGTTAATGATATCAGGCAAAGAAATATTTCATCTGTACTATATTTTGAACACAATTTTTGAACTTGTTCATAAATCAGTGTGGCTAGTTTGAAGTTTTACCCTACCTATTGTTGTTTCCATCATCATCATCATCATCATCATCATCATCATCATCATCATCATCATCATCATCATCATCTTTTGTTTTCTGTCTGCTTTAAAAGTGAACAACATTTGAACAGCTTAAAAACTTTTGTGTTTTTCAACATCCCATCGAGTGAGATGTTAAGATTCTTGAAACATTTTTCCTTTTTCTGTTCAAGTTAAAATAGTTCACCAAAATATTTGTGTTTTTCAATTATATGACCATATTGTTTTCATGAAGACTGGATAAATACATTATGGTGTTTTATTTTGCTCTTAAAATCTTAAAACTTAACATTTAAATCTGTAATTTATTAATCATGGAAAAATAATTATTCTGGTTTTAAACCTAGAAAACCTCCTTTAGTTTATCCAAAAATGTTTAAGAAATATTCTCAACATATTTTATCCAATTTCTATCATGGGTTGTTATGATTTTCTATACATTTGTGAACTATTTGAAAATGATAACACAAAATGATTATGTTTGAATTATTATTTCCTTGTAGATCTGATTTTCTTTGAACATTTCTTTTTGTCTCATGGTTTGCTCCTCTTCTCCCTCCCTGATTTTTTTAGAACTGAAACATATTCAATAACTGAACTGCTCATATTGCAATTCTGTATCCAGAATTAAATAGGTGAGCGGTTTATCACAAACAATCTATGTATCTTTTTTTTGTAACAACGATTACTAAATTAATTTACTTTTTCAGAGGTACAGATAATCTCAAATTATGAAAACAAATATACCTAATTTTTTATTTACATTAGAGTCAGCTAGCAACCAAGAAATCTCATTGAATAGAGTAAACAAATGCTGAATGCATTATTTGGTAAATTCAACTTTTAAATATATGTTGAATTTAATTTTAAATTTCCATCAGACAGGGATGGGCACTTGGGTCTTTTTTCACCTTTTTCCTTCACTTAACGTTAAGAATTAATTTTTTTAGATCAAAGAAAAATAGAAAATCAACTCTTTCATATCATTTTTTTAATCAGTATTTTCTAAAATTCTTCATTGTCTATAATTTAAAGAAACATTTCTGTATGTTTTTCTTAATTCTGTAGTCAACACCTGTTTAAACATTAATATAAGTAAAAATGTAAAAAATAACGTGGCATTGATTGAACATGTTATTCACTTTTTTTCATATGATTACTTTCTATTTTTTCGATTTTATCATCAAAGACACCATTATATAATTTTTTAGAACTGTGGCATATTTTATAGCTGCTTGTGCTTATAATTGCTGAGTTATTTGTGTACGATTTTTTGTTGTCAAGAGCACAGTGGTTTGTACTAATTTAATTGATTACAGATTATTAAACTGTCTCTGTAACAGAAACATAATTTTTGGTATGTGGACTCAGGGATAAAAGTATTAAAATGGTCAAAACTGTTCATATCATTTGTCACATGATCAAACCTTCAGCGTTATACACATGTACCATCATATATATACATGAAATATAGAAGGTTTTCTTTAGGGTGAAACCACCACCATTTTTTGTTTTTTTATCTTTATTTATATTTGAATCCCTAATATGATAAGCTTTTTAAAATTCTTATGTTGTTTATTTATTTTTTAGATTTTGTTTGAAATCAAGAGTTACATTTAAGTTTACAAATTAATCTCTAAGAATAAAGGCATGAAGTAATGGTTGAAGACTTGATGGGGGAAAAAAAACCCATAAAAAACACACGTCGTAAAAAAAATTTTACCACAAAAAACACACGTCGTAAAAAAAATTTTGTTCAATATATCAATCCTCAATGAAATGCATGTAATTTGCTGAAGAATATACCTATTTAAAGATTAACCTAGACCCTTTGCATACTCTGTATTTGTTTACACCTTTTTTCTCATTTATTCAAAAGATAAGGTGCAATTTGCTTTTAATATTATACTTTCTTTTAAATGACTTGAAAAAGAAAGTCAGTAAATATTTATTACAATTCTTGATTTGAAAGAACATTATTTTTCCAAAGGTGATATTGAGTGTTTGTGGTAACCTAGCATGTTATTAAGTATTAACAAAATGAACCATTTTTTTAATATAATTTTTTGGTCTTCACGTCTTTTTAAGATTGGCCGCTGTTATATATTGCTATGCTCTTTTAGATGTTCGATCAGACAGAATGGTTGTGAATGGTGAAGATTGCTTTGAATTGGATTTTAACTGTTTCCTTTATATTGATTATATAAGTTAATCACTTTCTTTTTTATATCAAATATTGATTTCAAAGATATTATCTATGTGTGTGTAGTTTGATAAGTTTATGTCCATGGTGATGTTTTGATGACCTTAATTGAATAAAAAGTAAAACAATACTTTTGAAAGATTTAAAGTACATGTATTGGAACCAAGTTTGAAATACTTTTAATTTAGCAAAAATATCTATGGGGCTAATATATAAATTATATTATTTTAGACAGTTTTTTTTAATGATTTGATTTAAAAAACAACTATCCCATACGCTATATGATTTTCAAACTGTTTAGGTTGGAAGCTAGAAAATGACATATCTTAAATGGTTTTATATTGTTTACCCTAGCATCCACACATTCTGTGATCAAATGTTTTTTTCAACAAGCATTTATTAAAACAAGCAATAGTTTTGATCAAACTATTTTGTGTTGATTTTTTTATTTTTAAATTATGACTATGAGATTTGCCCTGTTACACAAAAAATAAATTGGTGTTCTGTATTGATACTGACTTATACAAAATGAGTGAATCTAATGCAAACTCAAATTGCTTCATTCATATTCGTGCACATGAGTTTAACTTGCTGAGTCCTACTTTTCAATACCATAAAAAATTTGCATGCTTTTAAAAGTTTTTGTCATGTAAAAAAGTTTTCCCTCATAGATTTACAATACTTTTAGACTGGGGCATTTTTTTCTTGAAATAGATGGTTTTCTTTTGCTGTCCAGTATTGTCACTTACACCACCCCATCATCTGCCTACAAACAAACATAAAGCCCTTCGTTTTGGGCAGACATTGACATTTGCAAACTATTTGACTCTTCAATACATGTATTTACATTGACATTATTCTCTCCCCCCCCCCCCCCCCCAAAAAAAAAAATAAAAATAAAAGTGTTTGCCCACTTTGAAAAAAAAAAAACCTAATGAATTATAAACCCATTCCATCCTTCAAGTATTTTCAATGCATTTCTGACCATTTCGTTGTGCATTTTGAAGTGCCATTCAGAAAACCATGCCCTTCAAAAAGAACAATAACATGCAGAAAGAAGAATATAGACAACAACAGTTTTGAGAGAGGGTTACAAAACATAGTAACTGCCATCAACAGTGCCGCTTCTACTGATAAAGTAAATCTGTTTAATTCAAAGCTTAAGGATCTTCTTGACTCACACGCCCCACTCAGAACACGAACTGTCACTGACCGTCCATCTGCTCTATGGATGGACCAGACCATCAAGACATTGAAAGCTGAGCGTCGGAAAGCGGAAAGAAAGTGGAGAAAGGACAAAATGTGTGTTGATAAAGACATAAAAAAGAATATGAATAACAAAATAAAATGTGAAATCGAATCTGCTAAACGAGATTTATATAGCAAACAAATAGAAGAGTGCACAACCTCTAAAGCTCTTTTCCATGTTGCTAGTTCTTTGTGTGGAAAGAAAGGTGACACCCAGAGCAGTCTTCCAACTGGTTTTGCCTCTGATGAACTCCCTGAAGTGTTTGGTAACTTTTTCAATGATAAGATTTCCAAAATCAGAGAAGCTCTGGATGCCGCCTCCCCTTCCCCACCTGTGCATGTTCCAAAAACCCATTCCATCCTTCAAGTATTTTAATGTTTGTGAGGTTTTTATATCAACCTGTTTTTACATCACAAGGAAAGTTTCTGGCAATATCTCTCTTTTTTTTTTTAATGACATTGGTATTCAAAAGGCTAATTTGTTTCTACTGAGTGGTCTTTCCTTTTTTTTACACTCCAATTTGTTTTTTTACACAATGAAAGGCTTATTTTTAAAATCTTATATTATAGCCAAGATGACTATGAATCCACACGAATAATATTCATTGATTTACTGTTTTTCTCAGCATTATCTGTCATAAAGACAATGTTAGAAAATGTTGCCTTAGATACAAATTGGGAAAAGTATCTAGATCTGGAATTTAAATATGGAACAGCCTTGACAAACAAAATTGAGAAAAGATCTTGAATTTAATTTTGTGATTAGGCTGTAGCCTATGTATTGTGATACATGCAATATGTTTCCATGCCCATAATGAAATCCTCTCGTTCACATGCAATCATTAGTTTAATGCAAGACTAGTTTAATAAAGCCTTAAAAGTCCCATATTTCAAACAACAAAAAATTAAAAGAAGAAAAAAATGAAGATTAAAAAATCTTTAAAAATAATTTCTTGGCTGAGAGTATCAGTTAAATCAATCAGTTGGTTATTAAACTCATTTTGAACATGGATTGAAGATTTTTATATCAATCAACTGTTCAACAACTTTTGAAAGTATCTTTGATAATTTTCAACAAATCTGTGATTGCAAAAGTATTGTTCTAGCAATCACTGACATTAATTTTGTTTTTCCCAGCTTTTTCTTTTTTTTTCTATGCCACTTTCTTTTTTTTTTTTAATTAACATATCAACTATCAAAGTTTCTATTACTTTTATTTACAAAATAATGTAATGTTCCCAAAGTCACGAATGAATCACACCCAAAAACGTTATTTACACCTATAAGTTGAAATGGCCTTTTCTCTTTGGCTTATGTAACTGATTTAGTACAGTATATTGATCATTCAACTTGAACATTTTATTGTTTCAGTCATAAAAAGCAAGCATAAACTTTTTAGGACAAGATAATTTGAAAGAAATGTTTGCTGTTATGCAATACAAACTGAAACCATATTTTTTTCTTTGGTGAGTACAAATTGTGAAAAATAAGTCTGTTAATTTTATAACTGTGAAGTTATTAAAGTACTTGTTTCAATTAAACAGGAGAATTATCTTATAATTTTTTCACGTTTGTGTTTTTAGCATTGTGAAAAAAAAAGTTAAAATGTGTGATGAGAAGGTACCTAATTAGTTCACATGGGAAACTTGTTTGGTTACAGTGTAATACATGTTCTCCACTTACTGAGTTAGGGCCATTCTGCCAAGATGTCGCCAGACTCCTCTCCTGGTCTCATCTGTACAGTGTTGCAGGAACCACAAAGGCGAGAGGATAAAAGACCTGGTGAGTGCACAGACGTTGGAGATCCCTTCTTGTGTATAATTTATGTGGTCAACTGGTATTCACAAAACAGTTTAAACAATGTTCACACATTGGCTCACACACGCACACTGTAGGGTTGATTTGATAAAGTGGATCCATTTTACAAGTCAAATTGTTGAATATAATTTACAATGACTCGGATACACTTTTTTGCCAACATTAACAAAATAATAAAAACTCAATCCTTTTTTAGAAACATAAAAACTTAACTTCGTTAATGAAAACCCTATGTAAGGCTTTGGAATTAGACCTTAAAATGTCGCAATCTATGAATCTAAACATCAACAAAAATAACAGCGTTCACTACCGCAAGATGTTTCAACACAATCAGAAGCATGAACATTCCTCTCTGTACAAAAAACATCAACCCTCTATATCACTCTCTGCTCTTAATAACTCAAGATACAGATCTAGACATTTCTAGGTTCGCTTCGAGTTCATTCGAGTACACTCTAAAATCTTCGAGACTCTAGATTACATTATTCATTAGCATAATTCACCCTCGCTCTTCTATGTCTAATCACATTTCGAGTATAAGTTTAATCTAGAATTCACTAGACTCTAAACACGTTCCTGCTAAACAGTTACATTCGTTAACACCGCCTGCCGGCATATTTGCCTAAGCAATCTCTCTCTCTCTCTCTCTCTCTCTCTCTCTCTCTCTCTCTCTCTCTCTCTCTCTCTCTCTCTCTCTCTCTCTCTCTCTCTCTCTCTCTCTCTCTCTCTCTCTCTCTCTTTCTCTCTCTCTCTCTCTCTCTTTCTCAAGAGCTTTCTCTCTCTATGGCTTTCTCTCTCTCTCTCTCTCTCTCTCTCTCTCTCTCTCTCTCACACACACACACACACACACACACAATTGACGTGATATTGTACAGTTTTCAGCTTTAAAAACTGTATTCTAGAAGATAAGTCTGTTTTTGGTATGAAAATCCATTTCCAAGAATATGATGGAATAATGTGATGCTTTTTGTTGCATAATACAATATGAACAAAAAGCAATCACAGGGGTACTATAACAACAAAAAGGTGGGGGAAAAAACCAACAACCTCAAAACTCGAAATAGAAATTAAAATTATAAGCACGTCTTGTTAAAACATTTAATTAGCAGATGGACACACAATTGCAGGCACATGTAGTTTATTGTTTAGCAAATCAGAAACATGTTTTCATCATCAGCCAATGGAAAGCATGCAATAGAAATATTTTTTCAAAGTAAGATGTTAACTGAAATCACACTGACTTTCTGGAAGAAAAACTCCACTGGGAAGCCTATAATTATATATGGGTGTAACTTAATAACTTAATGAGAATTTGTTGTAGGTTTCTTATTGGCAGATTCATTAAAAACATTATATGATTCTTTATTGAAATGACGATTCTTTAAGAAATGGTAGGCAAAACAATCTCAGACTGAAACTACAGTCCTCTTCATGCCCAGATGCAGCTCGATTCTTCATAGACTGGGCTGCTGACAGTGATGTATTCTCCGTCTAGTAGTACCATGCCTTCATCACAAAAGAAGTGTCTGAAAATAATAATTATAGAAATAGTTTGTAAAAAATAATGCTTATATACCTTCTAACTGGTCAGAAAATCTAATTTCTTAAATTTATTATTCGTTGTAGTGTAGGCTTGTATGTTATCTATGTTATTCAGACAGTTTGAACATCATTTTCTTAACTAATGTCAACACTTACTTGCTTTAATTAGAGGAAAATTGTTAATGCTAATCGAAAAATAAATTCCAAAAACTATTTCGAAGGAAAAAATCCACCTCAAAACACATTAAAACGATCTTAATGATCAAATGTGTTCATTACCTATGTCATTAACATTGACAATGAATTGTATAATCTATTTTGTTTAAAAGGAAATCAATATTTTTGCCCCATTCACACAAGTAAACTCATACTCTTTGTTATGCTTGTCTGATTACCATCAAATTGATCACAAAACTTCCAACATCCACACTATAAATAACCAGTTGAGATGCGGCCTTAAGAAACCAAGGCTCTAATTCCTACTGTTTGCACCCCGCAACCCCCCTCCCCCTTTTTATTTTTTGTAGACCAAAATGAACTTGAGGCAAAAGGATTCAGAGTAAATGGATACTATTGACACCGTTATCTATATGCAGTTATCACTTTGCTGTTAATTTTTAAAAAAATCAAATTTTGACCTCAAGTTAAGTGAACTAGCCGGATTGTTCCTCCAAAACTTACGTGTTGAACTCCATGATGCTGTCGACTTTGACTTTGTTGAGAGTGACTTGGTAGGATGTCCAGGAGAACAAGCTGTAAATGTAATGAGCTCGGACGCTCACCTCTACTGGGTTTCCGATATCATAGGGACACAGGATCATGGTGGTCATGGTGGTGCCTGGCAAGATCTCTCCTCTGTATGATGAAAAAAATCATAAACTGTTTCTCCTTTGATGGTGATTAAAACAATATTTTATTGTATAAATATTACATGTATTATTTTATTGTATATTTTATAACAACATATCTAGAAGATCGGTCCTGTATTCATACCCGCAGAGGTGAGCAAAAAAATGACCTATTTATTAGTAACATAGATAAAAGGGGTGGAATAAACAGTTACTGTTGGTTAACTTTTAGCTCTCCCCACACTTACAGGTGAACTTGTGTCCAGCTCGTGCTTGCTAGATTCCCAGTGACCATCACCTCAATATGGCCATACGTGAAAGACATGGACGAGTCCGACACGCTCACAGTCACAAAGTACTGGAAACCTTAGTATGTCGACACGCAAAGATATCAGAGTAAATATGAGAAAAGGAATTAAACATAAGTCTTGTATTTTCAAGAGGGTGTACGTGCAGCTAACTTTATACCGGGCGATAAATAATAGAATCTGTTATACATTGTATTAACTCGCCCTGTTATACTTATAAGCGATGACAACAAAAACATGTACAAAGGAGCTGATGATGGAGATTTAGAAAGAAAAGTCAGAAAAAATAAATTGCCAAAGAAGCATTCATACAAGATGCTACGTAGGCGTGAAGAAAATGAACCAGGTAATTCCCAACTGTTGAAACGCAAAATAATGTTGGTTTGGGGTTTTACCCTATCATCCAAAGAATGATAAACGTGAATTTTGTACTATGGGGAAGTGGGAATTTTGCATGCATGAGCAATCAAAAACCTTTACTCGTAGTTTCATGGAAAAGAAAATATCATAAATAATAGCTAGCTATTACAGTGTGAAAAGCATAAAATGCTTTGGCCTTCAACGATTATATAAAAATTTAAGCATGAAACTGTTATCCCGCTCATGTATTCATTGTTGTGTGAAAAGGATAAAAATATAATTCAAATCAACAGGTGGGGGCGACATTAGTTACGCTGAACAGCACATACAATTTATTTACAACTAAAGATTTTAATCCTCTGCAGCCATACCAATACTCATAACATTAAGACACTTTAACTCTTTTCATACACGTCGCAAAGAATGCATTGTGCCTGTTATTGGTGGCAATTGGAATTGAGATATCTTTAAACATATCTACCTTAATGCAAACAAAGTCTTGAACTCATTTCAAGGGATCCTCGTCGAAGAGGTCAATGTTAACATAGTTGTGTGTACAGACTTAGAAACCATACAATGGGCATGATGTTGATCTCTACGTATCTGTTTAATGTCCACTTCGATTTTGAGACATGTTTTCCTCAAACCACTACTCAGATCATTCTTATCCTACTCTGAGTATTTTCTCATGTAGATTATTACAACTTCATGTCTTATCAGGATGCCTAGGTTTCAAATACGATCAGGCCGCATGTTTCACAGATGTACAGGTTTCACTATGGAGTTACGCTTTGTGGCGGAATTCCTGGTATTAAGTTATGTCAGACTTGTGTCTTAAAACCCATATAGAATCTCCCTCAGGAACGTACAAGGCATTGAGCAAGGAGACAGCTTCACATCCTAATCATTGATTACGTACAGATTCGACAGCAAAGATACATCAATTGAATGTAAAGTAAATACAGACCACAATAACCAGGGCTGCTCGTGGTGTTCAGATAGTGCACTCCTCGCGCCTGGGAGGATGGCGCCTCGATCCCCATGATGGGGCACAGGTTGGGCAGGCAGTTGAGACATTCCCCGCGCATGAATTTCTCAAAAGTGTCGCAGTGCACCGCCCGAAAGAAGCACTGGTGGTGATCGGAGCTGGCGCTGTGTATGATGGACGCCAGAAACAGCTGCGTGGAGCGCTCGTGGCTGCAGCTAATTCTCGACTCCGTGGCTTTAATCAAGAAAAGGCACTACAGCGAATTAGGAAAGGCAAATCTGAGGAGTTTGCTTAATTAATAATGAAGAATAAGACAAAAGAAAAAAAAAGAATGAGAAAACAACTGATTTCGGCGTGATATTCCATAATTATTGAAAGGCGAGACACAGAGTGATTCAGAGTTTAAATGGCTCGGTTAATATTCACACAAAAATAAGAAAAGTGGATTAGGAGGTCAGATCAAAAATAATAATAAAAAAGAAAGTTTTAAGGAAATTGTAGATGATGTGTGGTTATCTTGTAAAAATGTCTCATAAGCATAAATGTACAATTTTTAAATCGCTTGCAGGGGATTAATAAAAAATTAATGTTTTGGTAATATACACTGAAAATTGTTTGCTTTTACCCGTCAAGATGGATCCTCGTTATGTCAGCATACCACAACCAACTTCTTCCCCCCCCCCCCCCCCATAAAAATCTCTCTCTCTCTCTCTCTCTCTCTCTCTCTCTCTCTCTCTCTCTCTCTCTCTCTCTCTCTCTCTCTCTCTCTTAAACCGTGCTCCAGTTACCACCATGTTCTTTCTTTCCCATCCACTTCTTTGTGAATTTTATTTCTCCACCTCAGGCTTGGTCTTCATCTTCCTCTATATCTATGGAATAATAAGGCTTTCTAAAATGTGTCATATTTGCTACATGGTCAGCCCAGCTATGTTTTAATCCTTTGATTTGTATCTGCTGTCTGATTCATATGTTTATTTTGTAGTCGAGCAAGGATACACTGATAATCTGTCTTTCCATCTTCCTCTAGGCATTAGCTGCATATTCCAATTGAATCTCTGCAGCACATGTCATCACAGGGTGGATGTAAGTATCCATCAGTCTTTAAAAAAAATCTAAGAATTGTTTTTCTGTTCATCAGAATCTGTCATCCCTTTGCGTGACGGATTTGCTTAGATAGACATCATAAATTCTACGTCAATAATTGTGATTTGATTGCTTAGATAGACATCATAATTCTACGTCAATAATGTTTCCCTTGATAAGATTTGACTCTTTTGCCGCGCAACTGTTAAGCATGACTTTGGTTTTGTTCGACATTTATCTTCAGGCCTACATGCTTAGTTGATTTATTGATATGAGCATCTACTCACTTCCTCTGGGGTATTATGCAACCAGTACAGTATATTCGGCAAAAATATATGATAATGCACGACATGGAAGTGTTTTCCATAGAGAAGTACTGAACTGCACATTATTTCTAGCATTGGCAAATTAATGTTAAAAAAAAATAAATGGCAGCATAAGGAAATGTTGAATTTACTAGTAATAACATTCAGAAAAGTAAAATACAAATATACTAACTTTAGGATAATTAAAGAGAAATGATTATAAAAATCATTAGGAAATACAAAACAAAATTAAAAAAAAAAACAACTACAAATATTGATAGTCCTCCCACAAACCAAGAATGTTCAAACACAGCTCTGTCTAAATGCATTTCAGAAGAAGGAAAAACCCATTATGCCAACAAATTATATTACACTGATAATCATGGAATAGGTGCGATCTTTGAAACACATGATAAAATTCTATCATGTGATTGAAATTCAATCTGTTAATGTTCTAAATAGCTACAACGATTCCTTGTGACCTTGGAATGTAATGATACACTTTGTAAACATTCTTGGTTGTTTCTTTTGTGATTGTGATAACGAACTATTGTTAAGCGCATTGAGCATGAACGTTCATGGAAGTACGCTATATGAATACATTATTATTATTATTATTATTAC
>RQTK01000287.1:224680-312785 GCA_003991915.1 Elysia chlorotica
TTGTTATTATTATTATTATTATTATTATTATTATTATTATTATTATTGTTATTTTGTGCTTTCCTACATAGACAAAATAATTTACAGCCCAGATCGAACTGCACTGACACCGACCCATCTAGTGTTATTTTGTGTTATGATTATTCAGGTGCATAAAATGTGTTTTTGTTTTTGTTTTTATACTGAGCCTATATTTTTAAAACAGTACTCGATTGATAACATGAAAGACATTAAATTTGATAATAAAACATCGCGCCAGAATGACCGTTTTTTAAAGGTAGAACAATTTAATGTACTTTTCCCACAGCGACCCACCGCTGATCCTGCCTAGTCCTGGAGTCCGGGCACCAACGTAGCCAGCGACATGGGCGCCCAGACTGTGTCCAATAATGTGAACCTTGGACACGTCAACCTGCCTGGCTCGCACCATATCGTCCAAAAGGACATAGAGCTGCGCCGCGACCAGACGGGTGTTAGCCACTGCTTGGTTGTAAGGGAACGCGGCTCCATTCTCCCAATCAACCACCAGGACATTCATTGGACCCTGGAAGACGAACACACGAGCATCTCAACTTTTATATTGTAGTGAATACATTATATTACATTCTATCTATCTATCTATCTATCTATCTATCTATCTATCTATCTATCTATCTATCTATCTATCTATCTATCTATCTATCTATATATCTATATATTTATCCATCCATCCATCCATCCATCCACCTATCTACTTTTTATCTATGTATCTGTCTTGTTGGATGAGGAATCGTATATTAACACAGTGTTTTAAATTAAGGAAGCATAGCTGTGCCTTCACCTTGTCCAGGAGCGCTGTCTTCATGTTGAGCACATACTCCATGGTGCCTGTCTGGAGGAAGCCGTGGATGATGATTTTTGTCGGTCGCCGCCCGTTCAAGTGGGACTGGATGATACTCGACCTACATTTTGACACGAAGAAACAGAATACAAGCTTTAAAGTCCAGGAAG
Source organism: Elysia chlorotica (assembly GCA_003991915.1). NCBI lineage: Eukaryota > Metazoa > Mollusca > Gastropoda > Plakobranchidae > Elysia > Elysia chlorotica. The sequence continues at coordinate 225,671 of RQTK01000287.1, forward strand.
ATTAGCTTTAAAAAGGACTGATTTTGCCACTAATAGTAACAAAACGAAACTTTGCATTTTTGTAAAGTACAATGTCGGAAGTTTCATATACCATAGGTTTCTGCCAATCAGAGTAGCGGAACACGTGTTTTTCAAAGTCAAAGATCACCGAGTGCGTTTTTCAAAACAAACAAAAAAGCCTTGTTAAAGAACAACAACACATTCAAGTCTAAATTTGGTACAAAATAATTATATTGAATTCATGACAGCACTAGGCTATAACTAATGCAAGTTATAATGACCGCAGAGTAAAATTTATGCACACAATTGTTAATTATTTATTTTATAGAAAAAAAAAAACGTGTGAACGATTTTAAAGATGCATATCAAGTTTTTCTTTAATTATATTCAAGCTGAACTTCACATTTTTACAAAGCTAGATGTTTGAGTTTTCACATTGGCCTTCCAACAATTTCCTTCTTTGAAAAAACAAAACAAAACACGTGTTTTTTCAAGATCAAAAGTCAAGGCCTGCATTTTAAGTATTTTTTGCCACTGCATTTTGATCTACCCCGAATTGTTCTTTTTTTTCATCCATTAAAGTGTCTTTATCACAAAATAAAATAAAGTCACAATTAAGCAATAAAGACTACAAATTACATGGCACAAAGAGTAATCTATATGCATACCATTGCCGATAACTATTTTTGTAGCATATAACATTGTTTAGACTTTTAAAGTAAATAATTATTGACAATTCCAACGAATGTATGAAAACGAAACAGTGCATTTATGTGTCTGAAGTTTTTCACATACTTAATTAAAGTTTTCACCTATACCAATTCTGAAACACGCAACACATTTTGGTGTATTTTAGTAGTTCTTGGCATATTGTTACATCCATCCTTAAATTCGCACAAAATTCAACGTATGTTTTGATAAAAGTTGGAAAATGTAATGCCAACAAAAGCTTGAACATAATTAAGTGTGCGCAGCAACCAACACCAAAAAGACAATCAAAGTCGTTGGTATAGTCCTTAAACAATTCTTGTGTCAAAAAGAAAACGACCAACTGTTAATTCACCGCTAGAATCATAAGAGCTATTCGTTACAGATGCAGGAACACTACTTATCCAATAAAAAGAAAATCTATTTGTAACATGGCTTTGAAATGGAAGCTTTTTCAGTTCTTTTCTCTGTGGTCTAATCATTTGTTGCCGTCACTAAGGTTACGCTATCTTATTTATGGAAGTTGAACGGCACTTGTCTAATTGTGTAAATGGTCACTAATTTGTTTCCATACTAACATGTTCTTGGAAAAATACACTTCATAAAAATGCTGACCTCTGTGCAAACAGTGGAGGACAGTAGCTTTTGGTAATCTCCTATTTCACTATGGATATGCTCATTATCACTACAACTGTTTTTACACTTTTCTGAGTTTTCATGCGGATCTTCAATACTAAAGTAAAGTCGGTCCTACTCTATAGCTCTGAAAATTGGTGCACAATAAAGAGTAGCACCACAAAACTACCATAGTTCACCAACAGATGCCTCAGAAACAACCTCAACGTTAAGTGGCCTGAAGTTGTCTCAAACAAAGAACTGTGGGCCAAAACTAAGCAAACCCCTATCAAGACAGAGATTTTAAAAAAAAGGTAAATGGGGTTGGATAGGCCATACACTTCGAATGCCTGTATCCAACATCACATGGCAAGCCCTGAAGTGGAATCTCCAAGGAAAAAAAAAGTCGGCCGTTCAAAGCAGACTTGGTGGAGAAGCACCGACGCAGAGATAAAAGCTGCCACTACTATATGGGCCGAGCTGAGGAGGACCAGCCAAAACAGAGTCAGGTGGACAAAAGGAATCAAGAGGCTTAAACTAAACTAAACTGAGTTTTCATGAGAACTTGTTCTTCAATATTGTGAGATAAGAAAAATTTTAAAAAAGAATTTTTGCTCTCGTTGCCCTGATAAAAAAAACCCCTCAAGATCCTATCTTTATGAAACCTGTCCATGATTTTGCAGGTTTTTTTTTCAAAACTTTTTCTTCTATTGTCTTCCAATTTTCGATACTGACTCATGTCGATATCTGCAGCTATTTTGTCTTCACAAATGTAGCTCCCTGATCCAGCTTATTCTTAGGAAAGTCGATGGCATATCGTGATTCCGTGGTGTAGACAAATGCTTTCAATCAGTTAATTCCATACGATTTTTACGTATTGTTTTTTTTTCTTCTTTTTGTGTGTGTTTTTTTGTCGTGCCAGCCCCTTTACGGTAACCGTCTACCGATTTCCGAAGTTCAGCGTAGCATAAGTTTGAATTAAATAAAATAAATTATATTTGGGTGTTTCCAATACACAGTATTATGTCGATATAATTGGTTGGTAATCTAACATAATTGTCGTTTTCTGAAGTTTTATGGTTGTCTCTATCTACGAGCAAACATCGTGAATTAAATGTTCATTGTCTGGTGAAAATTGAACAATGAATGTTCATGAGGCATTGCGTCGGTCGACAAATTATTTTTCACGTTTTTTATTTTCTACATTATATTATTAAGTTTGAATCGTTTCCACGATTGATCTCGGTTTTCGCGCTGGTTGCATTATTACTTTTCATTTGGCCGTTTTACTATCTAAATGTATGTGGGTGCACACGTGCAATCACGCGTGTTGCTCCGTAAATTCAAAAGCAGACACTTGATCAATCAAGAGATTGCTTTTGTATGTATACATTTCTAATAAACCTATTATTGATTATTGTGCAGCTGATACGATTCCTATGCAAGGTGGCAATCATGCGAATTAGCTGCACGTAGGCCTGCTTGGTTCGCCTCAAAGACCAATGCTAACTAATGTCTACCTCATGAATGACTTTTGGTACTTTTCATGTCATTCTGTGGAAAAGAAATTATCAAAGTGCTCTGCATATCATCTATATAAAGACAGTTTTTGAAAGAAATGAGGGGAGGTAAAGTTGTTTAATTGCAAACATTTATAAGTATTTTGGAATCTTATCGTAATAACCGTACATTGCTTATTCTCTGCAACAGACATAGATTTTGCAACTTTATCACATATTTTTCTCTGCGTTAGGCAAAACCTATCTTTTCTAAGTAACGAACAGTCGACCCGAACGACCTTTGATACGGGTTTGTTTCCATGACAAGAATGACGTCAGACACGGTGGTAAAGTTTTTATTGGAAAAACCTCTTGAGCCATTTCCCAGCACGTCGCAGTTGTGTGTGGGTATTTTAAAGCACAATATTATTTACTTCATTATACGCCGTTTTGCACTCGCCTGGTTTACAATGCTGTGCATACTTAAAAGTGCTGGTATAAAAGAATCCTCGACAAGTAAAACCGCTTTCACATTATGCACACGTTTGAGAGAAATAAAAAGAAATATGAGATTCGCAATGGAATTTTCTCGCACTATTACTGCCCGCTTTAATTCTTATGAGCATTTTACTTTTACCATGATTATCATTTTGGCAGCTTTGGGCTTCGTCTGTCTTGAATGTTAAAATACTACCGTTTTTGTTTGGTTGGTTGGCTGTTCTTTTCTGTTTTTGTTTGGTCATTGTTAATTAAGATCTATAATGTTTATTATCAGTCCGAGGCTTGTTCGGAGGGCGCGGTGGTCCAGGGGTAGAACAACGGCTTCCGACGCAAAAGGTACGGATTTCGAATCCTGGCTGTTGCGTTCTCTACTGGTTGGGTCGGTGTCAGTATAATGTGACCGGCTGAGACAGGAGTCAAGGTATCCCCACCCTGTCTCGTGTGTGACAGCACATAAAAATTGTCAGACGTCCGTCTTGGGACCCGTCATCAATATAGCCTATATAGTGCTGCTGTTGGACGTTAAACCCCCCCCCCCCCCCCGAGGCTTGTTCAAAAGAGTTCAATTACGAGTTCAAGAGCTCAAAAGAGGTTTCGATAACTACCGTTTAATAGTTATTTTTGTTATTAATTTTTGTTTATGGGACTTTGTAATAATGTATATCACTTCGTACATATGCATTAACGGAGAAAGAGGCATGACTGAAGAACTTTAAACGCAAGCGTTAGAACGGCGTGGATGAGTAACAAAATATTAAATATTATGGTTTACCCCAGACCGTTAACTTTTGACCAGTCACGATCATACCAGTAGCTGAATATGAATCGCGGGGGAAGGGGGAGTGCTAAACTCCTGGTAAGTTGTTGTCAAAGGTAATAACCTGTCGTGCGGCACCAGAAGTTGGGGCACATCGCGGTTTCTGCGGGTGTATAGCCTGAAGAGAGTGCCAACCTCAGATGGTGCCTGTGGTAGCCACTGGGTGTTGTCGAAAGGAGGATCGAGGCTGAAGCATCCCAACCGGTGGAAGGATATGCCGTTACATGGCGATGCTGCAGGAAGAAATTCAGACAAGGAATTTCAGTTTGATAAGCAAAGCGTCTATCTTTGCAACAAAGCTATAAAAGTGACAGTTTGAGTAGTACTTATAAACGCCGTTTGGGATTTCTCCTGGGAACTATAGGGATGTTTAACTGCTAACTAGGAGAGGGCTTTGCTGTCACCGATAACCTTTTCACACGTATTTGTGTACAGCAGTATGACTTGAAACAAACCTGAAGTCATTTGTTAAATTAAAATATAACTAGATGAACAAAATATTAACGAAAAGTTGAAAACACCAGTGTTCTCTAGTTTTATTATCAGAACAATATGTTTGCTTTAATAACATTCAAAAATGTTTCCATAGCTTCTTTCTGCTCTGCGATGTAAACGACTGGATGACTACAATAATTATATGAGGAAACATTGAAGAGAGAAAGCTTTTACTAAAAAAGTTTAAATTGAGTATGACAATGTTATTAGATACTTCTATCAGATGTTACTTTTATTTTTAGCTCTTTTGCTCTTTACTTGAGTATCTCTGCATTTTTAGAGATATTCTTTAGAGAATTTATTCTTTTTCTCCGGAATATTGTCAAGATCTAGGTTTTTAAAGAGCCTCATGTAAAACTAAGAAGGTTTAAAAATGAAGTGAGCAAAAAAAAAAATGAAAACTGTTATGGGACACATATTTAATTTATTCTGTTTCATCATAAAACAGGTACAACTGTTGTTTTGAATAGTCATACCTTTTTAACCCAGTAGACTAGAACAAAATTGTATAGGGTATGATATAATAATAAACGGAATTAATGATTTGGCCCTACAGCGATAAGTTAAAAAAACAAACAAACAACCAGCTTCTTTGCGAAGATTACACAGAGAAATATTATTTAAATTATTTGAAAAAGGGAATTGTTGACATAAAGATACTGGCGTAATCTAATATTAGAAACTATATCATTATGAGAAACGAAAGGAATGTGAAGAAAAAATTAATAATCATACCAAACTTATCATAACTCATAAATAACTCACAGTTGTTGAAACAAAGGCTTCTTGCTACTAAACAGAAACTTAAGAAAGATAACACAAGTTTCATCTTGAAGATAGATGGTTGTTATGAGAAGAGATACTTTTGAGACAAGTAGGCAAGTAGGAAAACGACTATAATAAATATGGGCAAAAGTATACTGTACTAAGTGTGAGCACGTAGGCAACTAGAGTAGAAATACCTCAACTCGGGAAACCAGAAGTATTCATCCAAGCGAACTCTGCGCCCTCGGCTATTTGAACATGATGGATTCAAAACACATGGTGACCTCAGAGAGCTCTTAAGTAACTTAAGAGATGCTTGGGAAACTTTTAAATAAAAGGGAACAGCTAAGAAAGAAGCAGCTAATAGTACAGATTAGTTGAAAATGCACGTTTCATTGTAAACCTTACAAAAGACCGATGGGAAAAATAAAATGTAGCATGTGGATATACGGGACATTTGGTTTACATATTCCATCATTGCTATAAGTCAAGCATCTCTTAACAACAGCAATGAACTAAATCCACGCAACATCCGTTAAAACGAAGCTAAAAAAAGGGGGGGGGGGGGGAGAATGTGTACAGTACAGAAAAGGGGCTATTATAATACAACACAATATAGTTTTAAACATAATTTAAATATGAAGAGAGAAGAAGAAAAGAAGAAGAAGAAGAAGAAGAAGAAGAAGAAGAAGAAGAAGAAGAAGAAGAAGAAGAAGAAGAAGAAGAAGAAGAAGAAGAAGAAGAAGAAGAAGAAGAAGAAGAAGAAGAAGAAGAAGAAGAAGAAGAAGAAGAAGAAGAAGAAGAAGAAGAAAAGGAGGAAGAGGAGGAGGAGGGGAAGGGTAGGAGGACGCATAGTCTGTCTTAGTTTAAGGTTGTATAGTCTTAATTTATAATTAGCATTGTAATACAGTTGTCATTCATATGTTTTAACGGATGTTGCGTGGATTTAGTTCATTGCTGTTGTTCTTCTTCTTCTTCTTCTTGCAAAAAGTTGATAGAAACGATGTACGTAACTACAGAGGAATAAGTTTGATTAATTGCTTAGGCAACATATTTTCCTACGTACTTAACAAAAGGCTACAAAATGTGGTATAGTGAGCACTCAATAATTCCAGAAGCCCGAGCCGGTTTTAGAGCTGGTTACTCGATCACAGAAATTATGGTTACACTCCAATCCATGATACAGAATTACATGTTAAAACCAAAGGGTAGGTTTTATGTCTGTTTTATAGATTTCTATAAAGCTTTTGACTGGGTTGACAGAGACAAACTATGGATCGAGTTGAGCAATCATGCTTTACGGGATCAACGTTGAAGATTTCAAAAAGTATGTACTCTAAATTAATAACATGTGAAAGTTAGAAGCGTGAATGATCTCAATACCAATGGCCCTACTGGGTTTTTCCTGTGTAATAGTGGAGTGAAACAAGGATGTGTGTTGAGCCCGTTGCTCTTATACATATTTGTTTCCCAATTGCAGCACGCGCTGTCTCAATCAAATGTAATTCCCACTCAACTAATGGCTAGCGATATTCATCACGTATTATGTTATATACTATATATAATTATATATTATATTATTATATATATTATATGCCAACGATCTCTGCTCATTTGGTTATAACATTATAGGACTGCAGAGAAAGTTAAGTGTGCACCAAATGAGGAATGAAAGTAAAGAAGTTATTTTTTAGAAATGGTGGATACCATAAACAAGATGAGAAAAGGTTTTAGGGGGACAAGAAGTTAGAACCACTAAAACATTACAGCCAAAGCTAGTCAAAAACATCGGAGGCTAGAGCCATCAAAGGGTTAAGAATTGTTGAAAATGAGAAACGTATTTAAAAAATTCAACAATCTTTGTTTTCTCCTTCAAAAAAAACAACTTTGTTTTATTTCCGTTTACAATCCCAATGTTAAAACGCGTTTTAGAGGGGTTGCTTTCAGCTTCTTGGCTGCTAGGTAAAAGGTGTTTTTTTTTAAAGTCAGTCGTAAGAAAAGGAAGCAAAAAGAAAAGAACGGTTTTAACAAACCGACAAATTAATATTGCTAAAAAGGTTTTTGATATCAAAATTAATTACTTCTATATGGGGCTTATACTTGGGGAACAGAAAAAAAGAGAAGTTATAAACGATGGTCAAATTAAATATTGGAAAGCATTTCTAGGTCTCCATAAGGTTATTCAAAACAGCCTGGTCTTACATGAAATTGGAAGATATAATCTAAATGTTCCCTACAAACTGAAGCTATTCAGCTCTTTGAAAACAACAGATACCGCCGAAAATGTTACTTGCAATTATACAATTCGTGTGAAATGGGGAGACGGAATTGAAGATCACAAATTAAACATGCATTACTGTCTTTAGGATTTGGATACGCATGGCTAGAACAAACCGTGTCCAGTATAGATTTGTGTGTGCCAGAAGTTAAGGACAGACTTATTTGTACCTCGGTTCAGGAAACAGAAGCAATGAAAACAAGATTAGTGGCTCATTTCCTTTTACGCTAAATTCACCATTTCTGTACATAACATCACATCACTTAAGCATAATTGGCGACGTAGAGTTCTAACACTCATGTTGACACAAAGCCTCCCTTTAATATCTTGTATAGATGAAAAATACCTTAGTCTCCGTTATGTCTTCTTTGCAATGTTGGTGATGTTGATAACGAAATTAACTTTAGGTTCTTTTGTTATCATCTTAACGAGGAAAGTAAATCGATCCTCCTTCATTTTAATATACGACATGTACATGCCTATTTTTCTACGTATATCACAACTTATAAAGCGCTTCTCAATTGTTTCTTCTTCTTCTTCTTCTTCTTCTTCTTCTTCTTCTTCTTCTTCTTCTTCTTCTTCTTCTTCTTCTTCTTCTTCTTCTTCTTCTTCTTCTTCTAACCTATAATACAATCATCTTCAGCTTATTTGTATAAACAGACCTTTGGTGCTAATGTTTTTTCCGTTGATTCCAACTGTTATCCTCTAATCTATTTACAGTCTACAATGTTTGAACTGTTTTAGTTATCACAATTATATCTCTGCCATTTACCTGTTATTTCTCTCGCTACATCTCTCTCTGTCTCTCTGTCTCTCTCTCTGTCTCTCTCTCTCTCTCTCTCTCTCTCTTTCTCTCTCTCTCTATCTCTCTCTCTCTCTCTCTCTTGCTCTTATTATGTCTGTCTGTCTGTATGTATAATATGTCTGTCAGTATCTTTCTCTCTATCTTTGCCTTTTTTTCTCTCTCTCTCTCTCGCTTGCTTTCTTTTTTTTACCAGTTTTTGACAATACGGATAATTATGAATTATTTTACTGCGATTAGGAGTGGCGTCATCAAACTAAAAATAAATTTGGTGCTAGGAGTTCGCATTGTGACCTTGCTAGGATAACGAGGCATGTACCTGCTATGACCGTATGGGAGATATGTATGGTTGTGATCTGATCAGAACTTAAGTTCTAAACGTAATAGATTTGTTATGTGTCCACTGAGCTGTACATTGTAGCCGAATGGGAATGAGAAAAGCGTTCTTTAAGTTACAGACAAGTAAACCTTTGACATACTGAATTTGTTATGTATTTATATTACAAGTGTAATCGAAACTAGCTCAACTGGAGACATAAAAGATTCTTCCTTGTCCCAATCAAGATGTCATATAATTCTTGTGGGATTATTGCTGCAGTTGGGTATGGCAATCCATTTCTGGTGGTCTAGATACATACATACAGAATATTAAAGCAAACATACTAAAATGTCAAGTTTATTATTTCATAGGCGTAACCGGATATACAATTATCAGAACTATAGTGTGGCAAATAAAATCCGCTTGGTGCTGGTGCTACAAGTTGGGGCCTGTTTTACTTAATGGGAGGTAAAGAAAACAATAAAAGCGAGTGAGCGCCTAGTGTGCCTAGATCCTGCAATGTCTATTTGTTGGTGCCAACAATTTTGTATAAATTTAATTTTAAGTGCAGATATATCTAATTTCTTATGATGTTGATAATGATATTCACATGATGTTCTTTTGTAGGGTACTTGCTAACGATTACTCATTTTCTCATGTACGTAAATACCCTATATACCCTATAAATATAATAAAACGAATGCATTGTATGATTCCCCTTTGTTAGGTTCAAAGTTATGATTGTCTTTATGTACACAAAGGTAATGCAATTTTAATGCATACTTATTGCAAACATTGTAGATCAATTTTGATTAACTATTGAACATGCATATATTACGTTGTCCTTTTTGCAATATCAACTCTCATTGATGCTGTAAAATTAATCTGTTTTCCCCCGCTTCCCCTGTAAGTAACTTTTAAAATTATTAAATATTTTATAAATTTTGTTTGGTCTTTTCCTGATATAATTTATTTTCCCTCTATTCCGAACAGAATGCTATTCTATTCAATATTTACTTTCTTCACCTCCCCCTCCCCTCCCCAAACACACACAAGGTCCAAGTCTTTTCTGAGACTAGTATGTCAAAAAACAATCCACGGAATCGGCATCGAGGGGATAATAGTCTTAATTAGTTAGATCAAGAACGAAACATAAATTATCTACGGAATGTCTAGTATCATAGTTTAGTACCATGATCTGATTACCTCGGAGACTAAGAATTAAACGTACATGATTGTGCTAGATTATAGAGGTCACATTATTCACACATTGAAAACAATTCCGAAATGTTTCTTTGTTGGAGGCTTGTGCAAAGGCTTTAAAAGTAGTGGAGACAATAGAAACTTTATAAAGGCATGAATAGCTAAAAGAAGCTTCCAACAATAATTGTGAGGTTGGCGTGAAATTGTTTGTCAGTCGTTAGCCATTGGATTGAAATATTAAGCCTCACATAAATGTAATTCCGGTCTAAGCTTGTTTAAATGTGAGACTGTCAAGTGGTCACCGTATAGCAAAAATCTGAGCTCATTGGTGTCAGAAGATAATATATAGACATAGGAAGTAAAAAGAAAGGTTTCCATGCTTTTTTAAATATTAATTTTCAGGTTAAAAAAAGATAGATGGATAGATAGATATATAGATAGATAGATAGACAGATAGATAGATAGATAGATAGATAGATAGATAGATAGATAGATAGATAAATAGAGATAATAGAAACACAAAATTTGAAAGTAGATAGGAGAAACAGAGAACATAGATGAGAGAGAGAGAGAGAGAGAGAGAGAGAGAGAGAGAGAGAGAGAGAGAGAGAGGTTGAGATAATAGAAACACAAAATTTGAAAGTATGATAGGAGCAAACAGGAACATAATGAAATCTTAAAATTTTAAACATATCTCACAAGTATGGGCACTGCTTAAGTCATTCATTATATAATCAATATTGTTCATGAAGCAGATCGGCACACATACAATTGCGTCAGAAAAAAAACTTAACCATTTTAACTATGAAACCAACCATGAGAAACATAGAAAAACACAACAAACAAAAAAACCCAGACTGACTAGGGGTCATAAGGTCGCGGTAGCTTGCAACCGTTGTGAGCCTTCTATTTTCATTATCTTACGAGTCGTATGCTTACAAGTATGTTGTACTTACGTCCCTTCGTAGATTTTTTTTTTTAGAAGAAACTACAAAAGCTCTGAAAGGAGTGAAAACGTACATTATCGACTTGTGAAGAGAAATGAGCACCACCCCATATGCAACTTTGTATCGCCCGCAGTCGTAGACTGTTGCATCAACAGGTTAAACAGCTGATTTGGCAGAGTTTCTTCAACCTAATGCTTCTTGAGGCCTGACAGTTCAGTAAACTGTCACTTTTGTTACGTTTCCCCAATGATAGAGAGATAATGATACTGGGGCCCATAGCGAAGACGAAGAAGATAGAATGGGAATCTACACTGTTTCCAATCCTAGCTCTAAGACTTACTCGTACAAACCCAATGAGCCATCAGAAAACCATTTGCCTAAGGGACCTGCTTGTGTCATCCGCTATCTTCATGGGTAACGCAAAACTTGTCATTCTACACTGAGACTGGTGCTCCAGCTGAGATTCGAACCGTGGTCTCTATCCAGAGCGGTGACCGACTGGGCAACCGGCGCTCCACCCACAGTGGGATTGTTGCACAGCGGCTCACTGAATCATACTTCAAGGGCAGCCCGAGAGATATTTTTCTCCCCTGAAAAATCCACATCAAGTCAAGACAACTAAAGAAAGACAAACGAATCCTGTGCCCTATGGCAAAAAAAAAAAAATATAACCATCACAGGTCAACAATAAAATATGTATCCAACAATCAACAGATAATTTATAATAAATTACCACTATTTCACATACTTTTTATTGCGTATTACATTTTGGTAAATGAACTGTACAATTTTCAATAATATCTTAAACAAGGTAGGGTGAAATCGCTTATGGAATCAATCAGAGCCCCAAAGCTGTTCTGATCTAATAAGATTCACTGGAACAATAAACCGTGGTCAAATCTAAGACGAGTGGGTGACTGTCACTTGTGTAGTGTTTCAAATCGTATGTCACAGGGTATAAAAAAGACCCTATGTGTTGTTGTTTCTTTTACTTCGATGTACTTACTTAAAAGAAGAGTGTTTCTTTGAAGTTATATATATATATTCCTCAAATATCCATTTATAGTATTTAAAAAGTTGGAGGCCCCAGAGATCCACACTACGCAAGGAGACGCATACAAAACACAAAGTACGATTGTAGTCAAAAGCCAGAACATTTAAATTTGTCTTTCAATGGAAACAGTATGTTTATTAGGAATTTGTGTTTTCAGGTATTGGTGTTCTAAGGCTTATGATATTTTACAGAGTGCCCTTGTGGCATGGAAAAGAGCTAGAGATTGTTTACTTTCAAACATGGTCGTATTGTTCCACTTCTGTATTGAACTAACTAGGTACACAAAAACATTCAGTGCACCATTTGTAGATTGGAAATAAATGAAAATAAAAACAAACAGAAACCAATGAAACCTATGGAATGATACAGAAGTAATTTTCAAGAAGATATCATTCATACAAAATTGCAGTTCATTTGCCTTTTTCGTAACAGAAAATCTATCTAACGGCATATCAAATATACATGTATGGTCCAAGATACCGCTCTCCTGATTGTGATTTCCTGTTCACTTAATAATTTAACATAATTATAAAATTTATATTATTACTTTTGTTCTCTTCTACTGTCGCTGGATGACAGTAACTTAATTGGAACCATACTAACCTTCTCACAGGTTGCCCAAAACATTACTGCCCAAACATTCTTTTACAGTCTGAAAATTACTTCAGAATACCAATACTATTACAGAAGCATCCTACAGAAATTGCTTGTTTGTCTTTTTATAAATAGTCTTAACAAGATGAACATATTAAATAAAATTAATTTCATAAAACATTTATAATTGCGTTGGTAGTTGCAATCTTATCGTTTAACGTTAGCAACTAAATTTTATTGCGCGCTGGTCCCAACACAAAATAAATTTTGACACACAAAGACATAGCGGGGATACCATTACTTTTGTCTCCTCTGTCACAGTGACTGCAACTTAAACAGGAGACGAAATTCAACAAATATTTTTGTCTGACTGTGGGATTGACTGAGGACCTCCCATCTGCAGTAAAGAGCAAATCCAAAAGTCTATATGTACAGAGTTAGAGAAGGGCGTGAACAATTGTTACAATCAATTTATAAAAAGTGAAGAATTTCTTCTGAACTACTACATTAAAACTGAGATAAAAGGCACACGAAAACGTGATTATATTATAGTAGAGAGAAAGAGAGACAAAGATGACAAAATGGGAGTGTGCGGAGGGAAGATGAAGATGAAGAGTTAGACGGAGAGACAAAAGAAGATGAATAAATAGAAACACTCGTGGCAAGAGAAATAAATGATGATAATAAAGACCAAGAACAAGAGAGAAATTAAGATAAACAGAGATGGGGGTGGAATAGAGAAACACATAGAACTAGAATGAAGAGAGAAAGAGAGCCAGAGGGTGTGGGGGCGATTAGAGAAGAGGAAGACTAGTAGAGAGACATTGAGAGAGATAACGAGAGATGGGGAGAGACAGACACAGAGAGAGATAATTTGAGTTTGAGTTGGTTTTAACGTCCAACGTCAGCACTATATAGGCTATTCGACTTTATTGTTATTCTTTATAAGGCCAGTGACAGTAGTGTCATCGGCAAACTTTATTTTGAAGTAGGGGGCGAAATCGCTAAGGCTCGAACCACGGACCTCCTGCGTCGGACGCCAATGTTATACCACGGCGCTACCGCCCCTCCCCCACCCCCAGAGAGAGAGAGAGAGAGAGAGAGAGAGAGAGAGAGAGAGAGAGACAGAGAGACAGAGAGAGAGAGATAGGCACATTGTAGTGTATGAGAAATGTAAACTAACGGGAATATGCCCCTTTTTCTTATTCCTCTTACTAGATTAATAATCAACTGTTGAATGAAAATCAATCCCAGGGCGAAGCAACATGATATGTTTCCCCATACTTTTCTTGGAACTTTAACAATTCCGTCTAATCGTTTAACTGGATTCCTTTAACGGCTTTTTCTGACATCGATTCAGATGGCAATAGAATTATATTTGAATAGGTGGGACTGAAACATAATGGAGTACAAACCCAAATTTTAGGAGAGCACAACTTATTGGGGTGCGCTCGCTTGTTGAGGTGAATATCACAATCATAGTGTGATTTTCAATTCATATTCCATTAATTTCCCTTAGTTTTACTTAATTTTGTGTGTGAATCTTTAAGGAAACTGATGAAACCTTAGGGACTAAAGTGTAAAAAGTATTATAAACGTACAGCTATTTGGATAGTAATTGCTGTAAAATTACTGTGATTAGTCAAACATTTTCAAAGTTGAGTAGTTTTTACGAATGCTTCAAACTTAGGAGATTATGTGCAAGCTGCGTTTTAATGGATAGGTACAAATAGGCTATGTAAGCTTAGTGCTGACATGCACCTTTGTACTTTGTATGTTTTTTGGTGCATTACGCCCGAAAAGGAAACAATAATAAATATCACTGCATTACATTACATTTATTTTGATCACGCACAGTCATCCACACGTATTGTAATGTCCAATTACTTTTGATGAGTATGCTTGTATAGCTAAGCAGCATACATTTTTTGTTTTTGTTTTGTTTTGTTTCATGAATAGGAATTGTCACACAAAAAAAAATACTTATTGGACCAGCGAACCGAAACTACGAGTACATTTTTGTTAACCTTTTCATTTTTGTGAATGGAAGCTAGCTCACAAAGCTATGGCTTGAAGCGGATTTGAAGACGTGTGTAGCTAAGATCAATACTTAAGAATATGGTGTGACATAAATTAATATTAGTACGCAAAAGAAAACATAAGATTCCATGTGGTGCTTCCTTGAGCTCGTTTTAACAAGGACAAGAGGAAGAGAGTTTTGGGGCTTCAAAATTGTCCACACAAGAGCTCATGCGGCCCAGGTATTCTAAGTCCAGTGAAGCGGAAAAACAAAAGCTTAACAAGGAACAGGTCTGTGAATAGATACCGGCCACGACAACAGGTCTGTGAATAGATAACCGCCACGACCATAATAGGTTTATTTCTCGGGTAGTCAAAAGCAAACCGAAGCCGAAACCGGAGCCGCCGGCTGCGCTTTAATTGAATACATGAATACGTGACTTTATTTAACACAATAGATATGAGACAAAAAAGTTAGGATTTGTTTGCGGGAAGAATTGGAAATGGCAATGTCACCTTGATATTTAATCGATCTCCTATTCGCAAATCGAATGTATCGTGGTACCTCTCAATAAGAAAGAAAGAGCGATTAGAACCCTTTACTGTTTGATAATTTTCTTATTTGTCTTTTTATATGAGAAAGCGTGTTTTTAAACTAAACGATTTGCTTAAAACTTTTCTTTCAAAATGTTCTAATGAAGGAATGATATAAATACTTCTGAAATGCTTTGGTTTATGTAATAAATTTCCAAGGCAATTAAGTCCACGAAGCTTTAGGCCTGAATAGTGAAGCCAGTTAAAGCCCTTTAATGACGTATTGTTCTAAAAGAGTTGTCTGTCTTTTTATCTGCACGAGGAGTGTCTGATTTTTAGTGTTAAGTAACAACCAGAGTAATGAGGCAATGCCCATAGACAACTGCTGAGCATTATTATTGATCTTAGGAAATTATGTTCAGGCCAATGAGATTGAGCCCTCCAGAGCAATCGTTCTGCTCTGTTGACTATGGTACTTCCTGCTTTACTGGTTATTGATTTGTGTCCGTTGGTGTTTCTAAGAAAAATATTTTGGAGATATTCAAATCTAATGATAAAGGAACTAAGCTGTCTGACTGCATTGGTTGAAGACACAAAAAGGGAAAAACAAACAAACAACGATTAAACAAACAGGGAGAGGGGAATCAAAATTTTAAGTCGGAAAATGTGGGCTTTTTAAGGTGCATTTCTCTCAACATGCAGTAGACCTGTAGTAGCTTTATGTGAGTTGAGAATATAGTTACATTAAAAATTATTTTCAATTAAACAAGACGTTTGCTAAACATGCAGTGTTTCATTATAAGCCTAGTTTGAAAACGATTATCCAGTGGGCGGGCAGCTTTTCTAAGAAATGACACGACGGTGGAAGCCAATAGCAACGTGACAACAGCAGCTATCCCGGGCAGGACTGGGTGAATGCGATGCAGCCTGGGAGGGTCTTTTAGAGCAGCGCCGTCAGCAGACGAGAGGCACGCATGTCGCCAGTTGGCTGCATCTTCTAAGGAGCGTATTTCCATAAGTAAAGTACAGCAAGTAAGGTACGTTTGAAAGCTACTTAGTAGGTGCATTGACATAGGATGATAATTATTATACCATACCCATGTGGACACCTCTTACATATTAAATCTTTTGCACAGAAAATAACACCCTACACAGACCAAAAAAAAAACAACCAACAAACCAACTCCAAAAAACCAACAAAGCAAAACAGAACAAAACTATAAATATAATTAACAACAATTATTAGTAAAAGCAGCGTACCCCTTTCTACTTTTTTAATCAGCTAATTAAAATTAAATTTTTTTAGAGCAGGGGTTATTTAACCTATAATTTTTAAAAGACAAAATAGATTTTTTTATTTTTTTTTCTTAAAAAAAAAAAAGAAGTTTCAGTGTCACATTTTCGAGTCCTGCTGTGCCTTTAGATTACAATAATTCCAGCCTAAATTTGCACATGTTTGTACGTAGGATAAATTGCAGCTTGCGTTTGTTACCAAACTCAATTTTTTGGTGTCTTGTCAACTTTTGCTTTTCCTCTATTTTGTTGTTTTTAGACCCATTCCCTTGGGGCGCTATAATTATAATTTCATGTTTTTCATATTATCAAGATAAAGTACTAATCTTGTTTTTGGAAATACATCCTATAAAATCTACAATATCATTACACCAATTTGTCCTTATTTATTAAATTAATATTTATTGTATCAATCAGTCTTTTTTTAAATCTATTTATTTATCTATCAATCTAACCAACCATACATCCATCTACCTATATGTCTATCTGTTTATAAATTAGTCCAATCATATATCCATTACCAATCAACTTAACTACATATCTCTCCATAGATTTATTTAATCATTTATCCATTTACTCAATCTAGTATGTTTGTATGTATGTATCTATCTATTTGTCTATCTACTTATCTATCCAGCCTTATATCTATCTATATGCCTAAATATTAGAATTTCAATATCTCTGCCTTTCTATCTTTTGATATGTTTGTTCCAAATCTTTCAATCTA
Organism: Elysia chlorotica; assembly: GCA_003991915.1. Classification (NCBI taxonomy): domain Eukaryota; kingdom Metazoa; phylum Mollusca; class Gastropoda; family Plakobranchidae; genus Elysia; species Elysia chlorotica. Next base: position 242,841 of record RQTK01000287.1, read on the forward strand.
ATATTCTATCCATCAAAATCACAAAAATACGTTCTAACTTTATACGCGTTTACCAAAATTGTGAGTTTAAAATCCGAAACACCCACAGTTTCTGTCCAAAAATTTTTCTCTCAAAACTTGATTTAACTTAAGAACACAGATGCAAGAGAATAGACCAGGCATGTAAATAAAGGGAATGGGTAGGTAAAGAAGGATACGAGTGTGTATGTGTGTGTGTGTGTGGGGGGGGGGTGCGTAGGGTAGTGGCCAAAAAGTGCAAGGGTAGAGCGTTGTTAGCCCCATCAAAGGGTTGGTGTAGTGGGCGTGTGGGGGGGGGGGGGGTGGTTTCTGCCTGTGTTTTACGCTTGTCGTCTCTCAAATTTCACCTTTTAAAGACTGAATTGGAGAAAAGGAGAATAACACAATTACAATAGTTTTTTTAACAAAAGCAACTTATATACATGTCGATAAAACATTTAGAAAAGAGAGACACAACAACTCTTTGAGGCATGCCTGTATTCGTTAGCCTGTTTCAGTTCATTACACTATGAAGGAGCCTATCCTTCTGCCACGGACTTCTCATTGTGCTGACTTCAAAAGAACTCTCTCTCTCTCTCTCTCTCTCTCTCTCTCTCTCTCTCTCTCTTCCTCTCTCTCTCCTTCTCTCTCTCTCTCTCTTCCTCTCTCTCTCTCTCTTCTCTCTCTCTCTCTCTCTCTCTCTTCTCTCTCTCTCTCTCTCTCTCTCTCTCTCTCTCTCTCTCTCTCTCCTTGTATGAAAATCAGAGGATCATTTATAGAAGTTTCGCTTCATTCGTTCAGTAAAGCTGGCCAAACTGTTCTTCATGTCTGATATGAAGGACATTAATTGAATTTGGACGGAAATGATAAAGAAATGGTTAAAACAAACAAGAACAAGAATGATATTGATCCTTGGCATAGCTAAAGCATAATGTTCCAAGCGATGATTGTAAAGAATAAAAACAACAACAACAACCAACGATCAATAAAAAAAAGCCTAGACACAAAATAAAACGTAAAACCATGTATAAACCATCTTCTCTTCGAGGTGCAAGTCGATTTGGTGCCGATGTATTTACAAGTCGAGGGTTCTTATCTTACAACACACAATCATTTTTCGATCATTTTCACCAAGAGACTATTTCTAACCACTCTGGGAAAATGCCTAGTAGTAGTAGTAGTAGTAGTAGTAGTAGTAGTAGTAGTAGTAGTAGTAGTAGTAGTAGTAGTAGTAGTAGCAGCAGCAGTAGTAGTAGTAGTAGTAGTAGTAGTAGTAGTAGTAGTAGTAGTAGCAACAGCAAGAGCAGCAACAGCTTTGTATTATTGTGCTAAATCTCCTCTCTCTCTCCCTCTTTCTCTCTCTATCTCTCTCTATCTCTCTCTCTCTCCCTCTCTCTCTCTCTCTCTCTCTCTCTCTCTCTTTATTTATTTATTAACCTATGTATCCGTCTACTTTCTATCTATTCATCTATCTGTCAACCTATCTGTCTGTCTATTTTATATCTATTTAACTATCTATTTAGCTATTGCTGTCTCTATATGTTTCTAGCGGCCTTGGTTTCTCCTGTCTCTAATAAATTTCCAAATAACTTTGGTTGTACTTTTCCTTCGACATCACATACCCGTTTCCACGCACTAAGAATTTGAACATTTAAAGCTAGTATTACAGCATCTAGGTTCAAATTTGTCCAAACTGTTCTCCCCCCAAACTTGAAATGTATTTTACTGTCAAGCGTCATCACAAGTATCATGCTGTTTTAGTTTTACACGGCTAGAAAACCATACTAATTTATGACATTATTAAATCAATGATATCATTGTTCAATAAAAATAATGTTTCTTTGTAGCATGTATCAAAATAAAAAAAAATCTTACACAATTATTGCAAACGTTTTATCTTCTATTCCTTATCAATATATCATTTTTTTCGTCCTTTTCCTACACAGCTGAGACTGTAGCTGGTGTTGTGGAGTGAGAAGACCCGCCAGCATCAGCATGGGGCCTTGCGTCCGAACCAGCTGGCTTTGGGCTCTAACTGTTTTTTTGTGCTTGGTCGCAGGTAACTCTTATGACTCGTTTATTACTAAAGCATGCTACGTGTGTTGTGTGTGCATAACAATATTGATTAGAAGCGAAAACAGTGATGAGATGCTTTTTTTCTTTTCCTACGTTGTTTTTTATTTGTTTGTTGTTGTGTTTTTGTTGTTGTTGTTTCAAATTCTTCTTGCGACAGTCTACTAAGCTCTCTAGCTCAATTAATTGTTCTATTATAATAATGCTCTCATATCTCATCTCTCATTATTGATATCTCCTGGTGTCATCTTGAAATTGATAGTATGTAGATGGGTGACCAAGTGGTTGAGACCTTGAAGGCGAAAACAAGCATTGTGAGAAACAGCAGCAAATACAGAACTAGAGGTTGAACTATTCCAGTTTTAGATACTATACTAATGTTTGTTCTTCATGTGTGTTATGAAGAATTACTTTCATTTTATGTCAATGAACAGTAAGCGTGAAAACACCACAGGTTCTTGGCTTTTCTTAAAAAAATTACGACGTGTTAAGCTGGTTTTGTCCCGTTTGTCTATTTGTTGTACGTGTAACAATTCCGGTAGGGCATCACTGTTGATCCCAAATGATTTTAAAACAATTTATCAATTTAAGTTGGAAACAGATTTTGTAATAATATCTTATTTTCATGATGCCAGTGAAGGATAAAAGCGCTATCCTGCAGGAATCAGATTTGCATGCATTCTTTAGTCTATTCAAAATGAGATTTTCCGCTATTGGTGTTTGAGAGATGTAACTCTATAAGTAATATTGCGCTAGAAAGCGTATTTTTATAAGATGCCTGTAGACTCCTGTTGCCGAGATCAGAGTTATGCAATTTAGAAAGCACCGTTTGGCTATGGTATAGTTTAACCTCTTAAAAATAATAACAGTGTGCCTTGAGACGCTTTCTACGGGTTTATGGATATATTAATGATGGTCGCCTTGTCCGCCATAGAGAACTCAATGCTTTAATAGAGAGTATTTTTTATTGTGTCGTTATATTAGCAAATTCTTTTCAAATGTAAATTTTGAGACACCAATAAATCAAAAAAGAAATCTTGTTCTATTTTTTATATTCCGAACAATATCATCAACACAGAACAAGATATATTTTGTTTGTTTCTTTGGTTTTCTTTTCCCTCGCGCTTTTGGACAGTCTCCATTTGAGTCAGCAGAAATAAGCAAAAAATGTCATGCTTATTTTAAACTTCTCTCTTTTTTCTTGTCCAGTATATAGCTTTTTTCAGCCTGTCTTAAAAATTCCAAATCAAGTTGTGTCTCAAAGATTGTTTCTATCTCCAACCGAAAAGTCGAGAACAAGGCAACCGTGACACAATTTTTACCCTTTGAATTATTTAAAGAAAAACATAGAACATGTGGTTATCAAAGAAGGCATAAAGCAAAAGCAGGTGGATTTAAGTTTCCCAACAGAGATACCATACAATCATGTTGATGCAGCGGATCTATGCACTGAATTTTAGTTCTGCCTGGGGATGACAAAGGCAACATTTCAAAAATGTTAAAAATAAATTAAGATGAGTTTCTTCAATTCGAAAAACTATTTTTAAACTATTATTTTATTAAGTTTACGTATCATACAGCAACGAATTTGTTGGTTTTGGTTTTTAACATTAAATTATTTGTTGTGATTATTTTTTCTTCTGTTTTAAACTATTCTTTGTAGATGGGCGGCCAGAAATAGTTACAGAAATAACTGCCTATCCCACTGGAGCACCTGTATATTACAGTGTCACATTAGAGTGTCTCGCCTACAACGTTGGTACCTTTTCTGCGGCCTCCATCGCTAACGTCACCTGGACACAAGGAAACCAAGTTGTAGCAGTGACACAAGAAAACAGCATCAACGTGACGTCAGACACACCTGGGGTTGTGAACTACACATGTATCGTGGTAGATGACGCGGGACAAAACGCCACTGCTACCACATTCATCGAGTTTTTCAGTGATGCCCTTGGTGGTAAAGATTATTTCTATTATTATTTGAGCACAACAGTCAATTACTTCTTCCTGTGGCAATATACATACAAGTCCAATATATTTAAATTATTCGTTCATAAAAAAAAACAACAAAAAGACAACAACAACAAAAAGTATTATTCTGAAAAGAATTCCGACAAACTTAATTCTATAGTATCGTTAGATGGTGAACCGTTGGTTAGAACCAAGCCTTGAAGAAATCTATGAGAAGTAAAACCAAATAAAGGCAACATTTTTAATTGTTTCTTTAATTCCACGCCTTAACAATGTAAATTTACAACTATAACCACAGTCGAGCTTGTGTGAAATACAGTAGGAGGTTTTATAATCGCATACATGTTTTTACCCTTCACAAAAAATTGTTAACATAACGATTCTCTTCTCATTCATTAATAACGAAACTTAATATTTCCCATTACAATAGACGTCGATGACATCATTGTAACGCTGTCTGCCTACCCAATGGAAGCCGCAGTTTCTGAAAATGTTACTCTTGAGTGCAATGTTTTTGATCTTGGGAACAACACCGAGAACAACACGTCAATAGTCATATGGACTCAAGCAGGTCAATTTCTAAAAGCGACCTCGAGCAACAAAATCAACGTCACCTCAGACATACCTGGCGAAGTAAACTTCACATGCACCGTGATAGATGTCTACGGGAATAACGCCACTGCCAACGGAACTGTGGAGTTCTTTGAAGATGTTCTAGATGAAGGTACAAATTAGTTTACTTAACTGCATTAAGCATTTGGAACATTAACTTCCTCTTGGCTTTATTATAATACTATAAAATCAAATTCACAAGGCCCCGTATTTTGTGTCTGATTCTTCTTACATTTTCTATGAGTCCATGGCGAATGAAAGCTGTATCCTCTTTTTTCGTATTGTTTTTTTTTTTTTTTTGCATTTAATTAACATTAAGGTGTACAAGTGACATTTATTTTGTGTTCTTTACTAAAATGCTTATTTTAATTAATTTTTTGTTACATTTTTTATTATTTTAAATCTTTCTATTAAGCCTCCTAACAAGGTTTAGAATAAAATAATGAGGACTCAAATTTCAACAGACTTTGACATTTTTTGTTTTTGTTTTCAATTTAGCTTTTCTTTTATTTAAAGGGGGTTTCACGCCAAAAATTGGTTCGAAGTAACATTGGTGATAATAGTGCACTTCTAGTTTTCTTCAGGAATTACTCTATATTTATCTTTTTATTGTACACCCCCAACCTAGTTTCAAATAATTAACCAACTATGCGACCATCGATAGAAAATAACACAAAGATAATTGCGACATAATTTTTAGTGGTATGCCACGTCATGAACTTTGGTTTTAAACTAAACTTCTTATTATAGGCCTATATTGGGTTTTTTACAAAAATGCCGTTTTTTAATCTGCATTTCGTTATAATTTTTCTTATCTGTTGTCATTCCATTGAGCCTCTTGAATACGTTTGAAAAAATGATTCAATTTATAGCAAACGTTGACATAGCTAATAAGTTTTTTTGTTCTGTTTCTTTCAATGGGGTTTACACTAGAACATTTTGGTTCCAATTTATATTCCTGGTAAAAATGCACGTTGTGGTTTTTTTCCTGACGAATTACTTTTTTTTAAATATATTTTACAACCCTAATTAAATTTCAAAACATTTACCAACTATGCGACCATCAACAGGGAGGATTACATAGATTACTGCGACATAATTTTTAATGGTATGACACGTCATGAGCTGTGGTTTAAACTTCTTAGTCATGTAAATCACATTCACTTTCTTTATTATCCATATTAGCAAGTCACGCTACTTTATATTTCCCTCCTAACAACAGACTTTGGTGACATCATTGTAGCTCTGTCGGCCTACCCCATGGAAGCCGCAGTTTCTGAAAATGTTACTCTAGAGTGCAACACCTTTGAGGTTGGCAACTACACCGAGATCCCTATCTCAAATGTCACGTGGACACAGGCAGGACAATTTCTAGATGTGACACAGACCAACAAAATCAACGTCACCTCAGACATACCTGGCGAAGTAAACTTCACATGCACCGTGATAGATATCTACGGACGCAACGCCACTGCGAATGGAACTGTTGAGTTCATTACAAACGAAGGTATTGTGGTTTAGATTTTCTTACATAATTATGTTTTGGAACATCCATAAATGGTAAAAAGTGTTTAATACGAAACCATGATTCTGTGATTATAATTAATATGTGCATTTAGTAATCAAGGTAAACAAATGATAACAAAAAAGGAAGGTAAGAATTTTAGGTTTTTTTGCTCGTGTGTTTTTTTTTCCTGTGTATCTTTGAGCTCACAATGATCGCATACCTTTCACTAAGTTATTTACCTTTTATATAGACTCGTCGAGCGCTGGCAACTGGAGAACTCAAACACATGTACACATGTTTATATTTTTGTGTAACACATTCAAGAATTTTCTGAGCAAAATTTATACACATGAAAATTACAGTACATATTTTTTTCAATCTCAATGAGATAATCAGAATAGGAGGACTGATTTTTGATGGGATACGTGACAGTGAGTGGGAGTGAATGATTATATCTATGGAACGGTTGCGGTTTACGAAATAATCTTTTATCTAAATCTAGGGTAGTATGAACAAAAAGAGGGCAATAGGGAGTGTTAATGCGCAACTTCCAGTCTATAGGCCTATCTGCTGAAATGCGCCAGCTGTCAGTTCATGCTTATTTAGTCGCATAATATATAAAACACTTAAGCCAACTCAACATTCACGTAGTGTTGTATGGGTACCCTGAATGAGTTCTGGCCAGGACAACACCATGTTCTTGCGAGATGTGACATGCAGGACCCACCGGCGTGTGGAAAAATCCGATCTCCATCAACATGGGACATACTTGCCTGTTGGGTCGAACAAGTCACTGTACTAGTATATAACACCCCCCCCCCCCCAAACCCCCCCACTGGTGGTGGGTGGTGGACGGTACAAATGGTGTTGGTTGGTTGGTTGGTTGGGTTTTAACGTCCAACATCAGCAACTTATAGGCTATATCGTGGACGGGCCCCAAGACGGACGTCTGACAATTTTATGTGCTGCCACACACGAGACAGGGCGGGGATACCATGACTCCTGTCTCAGCCGGTCACATTATACTGACACCGACCCAACCAGTAGGGATTGCAACAGCCAGGATTCGAACTCGGGACCTTATGCGTCGGAAGCCGATGTTCTACCCCTGGGCCACCGCACCCCCACTCACTTGGTGTTGTCCTTGTCCTAGTCGTCTTAGTAATCTCCTTTATCTTCATTGTCCCTCTGTGATAGTCAGAATATCGCAATACCGGTACGACACCTTTTGGGTGGCCCTCTTCAAGCACTAGATCAGCTTGGAAAAATGCTCACATTGCGTCTATATTAAAAAAAGCTAAAGATCCAAAATTACCGACACCCAAATCAGAAAAACAAAACCTATCAACCAAAGCACAGCATGGCTATTCGATGAAATACAAAAAAACTTAGATCTAGACCCAGAAGACATTAATACCAGGAAATTCACCATTTAACCATGGGCACTCAGAAATATCCATGTAGAACTAGACATCCAGCTAAGCCGAATACTGAGTAAAAACGGACGGATATGACGGATAAGACAAACTCAAACCCTGGAACACCTAAATGAAAAACTACAAGAACAGTAAAAAAAATCTATACATGTACAGACAGATCCAAGAAAGGAAGCATTGTTACTATGTTAGCATAGAAGTCTACAACAAAGACTTGGAACTAAATATCAACAAGAGAATAACGGACAATAATAGTATTACAGCAGCAGAATTAGCGGCCATAGATGGAAAGAGAAAACATAGTTGTACTAACGGACTCCCTCGCAGCATCGCTCAGTAGAAAAAAACCCAAACAAAATCAACGCCAGATTAACAAAACACGACAAAATCACGGCTGGAAAGTCAGTGGCAAAACCTTAACCTAGGCAAAACAAGACGTATAAATCAAAGCCCGGGACCAAAATGCTGAAAATAACAACACTGAGCACCACCCCCCCCCCCCCTTTTTTTTTTAAAATGTGTTCTCCCTCACCTTGATGACGGAAACTATAGAGACCTAAGAAATACATGTATTAAGAATGAAGACAGATTAATTATAACGTACCCAACAGTACCGTACTCAAAAGGGATACGATTGGGAAATAGTAACAATGAATACCTATGGCAGCAATGTTAATAGTAACACTGGTGTCACTCTAGTAATAAGGGTAAGGGAAGTAACAATAGTGATAGTAATAATAATGATAAGGGTAAAAATAATAGTAATCATAGAGGTACCAGTAGTGCTAGTACTAGCAATGGCGACAACAATAATAACAACTAAAGTAATAATAGTAGAAATAATAATAATATAATAATAATAATACAATGTAATCATAAGAGGTACCAGGTAGTAATGGTGGCAATGGTGGTGGTAGCAAAAATGGCAGTGGTAGTAATAATAATGGTAACGATACTTAAAGTGTAATAATTAGTAGAAAAATCAACTCCTGCAGACGTAGTAGTAATGGCTTTGGTGGGTAAGTAGTGGTCGTAGGAGCTACAAGTACAATAGCCATGGGGAGCCTAGGCAGGGGACCTTAAAACCTGAGAAAGGGAGAGAACTCTCTCCCTCGCTCTATAGAAGATATCCATCTCGAAATACAGTTTGGTTCATATTCTCAGCTGGTGATCTTTTTCAAAAAGTATATTAGTTCAAGAATATAAAATAGATAAAAAAATAACTTAGAAATTGTCCAAGTCTTGAAATAACGAGAGGATGTGAGCGGGAGGAACACATAAAGCTTAAATTTAAAACACCTTGTGGCATGTGCCTATTTTCTTCGTTTAGACTGTGGCCTCTTCATATGAGAAGATTATATTTTTTTCTCTCCTCGTTTGTTTCTTATGCTCTTTTCTTATCTTTTCGTTTCCCTTTTCTCTTTAAGAGTATAATGTTGTCACTGGTAAGGAGCCCATGGCATGTAATGGCTATCTCTCTCCATCGTCCTCATGAAGTGTTTCTGGGTTCTGGGGTTGGTATGCTGAATGTTTCGGAAACTGCGAAATTCCAGTCTGCATCTGAGGGGGTATCATTGCTATTGTCACTATTTGTATTGTAAAACCAATACCTGCGTGTAACATTGTTGAAGAAATCAGGTCATGGCTGCCAAAAAAAAGTAATAGCTGGACCTTTCTCATCTGTGCGGAGCGTTGACACTGGCTGGATATAAGCTGCATTTGATTTCAAATGATGGACATCAGGAAATCTTAAATGCGGATTACTTCTTCAACAAGACGGGAGGAAATGTGCTTAAGTCTGTGTGATTTGTTCATTGTTCCCAAAAGAGTTGGCATCAGTGAACTCAACATCTCCAGCAAGTTAACTAGAAAGTGAATCTATTTGCTCCTCGCTCGACCTCTCTGGGAGCAAGGAGGACTGAGCATCCAGCCCCCCAAGTCTTGGTGGAACTTCGGCTGGTGGGTCCTGTGTTGATCTCTTTTGGTATCCAAAGGACTAAATATCTGGTCCAACAACGGGTCTTGATAAAGCCTAACCACTCGCCTTATTTTTGGAACGAAATTGGGGCATGGGGTCATTATTTTAGACCAGTGAATTTTGTTGTGTGTCACCATTGAATGGAGGCCGCGGAAAACTTGAATAGATGTGCTGTTCCGTAGATTAAATATGAGGAATATCGTACTCTGTTCAATTCGTTTTATAAAAATTAATGAATTATAAGATTTAATCAAAGGATTCAAGACCTGTGTTCGGTGTGCGGAATCAGGACCTGCTCGGAATTGGGGCACTGTTCTCTTTTCCGTCAATCCTAATGAGAGATCTATAAACTAGAGTCTAGATCTAATTCTAGACCTAGAACTTGCACTTGTTCCTGAAATTCTTATTCCTACTTAAGATTTCTGTAACATTTTCACGTGATTTTTCCCCCATTTCTGTTGATTTAGATCTAGATCAAGATTTAAATCGTGAGCCACCGGCCACGTTGAAATCCTGTACAAACAATATGTGACGTAAAAATCGCTAGAGGTTCGGAAACATTAGGGCCTAGACATGTTTGAATTGTATACAGCAAAATGTAAAATATTATGGAGGATTGACTTGGAAAACGTTTTCATTATGTAACATAATTGCTGCCTCAATTTAAAAAAAATTATAAAAAAAAGTGTCCAAGAGGTCCTCTGCAAAAAAAAAACAAAAAAAAAACAAGTTTTCACATGGTAAGCTTAGCTACCACAGACAGTGACTCTAGAGTGTTTTTGACGTTCGACAGACAGACTCCTGAGTCTGTTTAGCAGTCGCCAGATAGTCTCTGTGGCGTGCTAAACCAGCATGCCTGCAGTCACATGACTGAGGAATTCAATCTTTTGTCACAAAATGTTCATACTAATGAAGTACACCATCATTTAAAGTTTATATTTTTTAACCCGCACAGTAGGCCTACCAAGAATTCTACATCAGTAAGTCCCCATGGATTTTAATTTAATGAATTTTTTTCACAAAACAATCATAGACCTATGAAAAGAATAAAAATTGTGCGAATTCCACCAAACCAATGTAATAAATAATATTGGCATAGGATCCAAATGAAGAGGCCAACTTCTATAAGATTTTTCTTGTCTTCTTATTTACAAAAAATATACTCTTGATTGTTACTTTTAAAGTTGACGCCAATTAAAATCTGTTAAAACTAATACACTTAACCGAGAGTTATTGTTTTCACACATTAAAAGGCTTCCAGTTTATCTTTTGAAATAATAAAATTAATTAAACAATCATTTTTTTTAATGTTCAAATAATTGCTTAATCAAATTCATTTTATCTCACTAAATTTTCTTCTGATCCACAGACAGCAGCATGTCAGTTTATCCTGGTATGTAAAAAAAAATGTATGAAAAAACATCTTAAAGATGTAGGCCTAAATATCACTATTCTCTGTAAAGGATTAAAAACATCATTTATACTAATACATTTTTACTCACCATCTATTAAATATTGCTGTAACTTTAAGGCGTTATATAGAAGTCACCGCTTAGTATCCAACAAAATTGTTGCCTGCTCTAGATATTTTTGGATGTCTAATTTAAGGGCTGTGGAAAGACTGACATAATGTTAGAACTTTGGAGCTCATGTTTCCAAGACTAATATTTTACAATTTTACAGAGAGAGCAAGGACTTTCGTGTTGGGGGGTCACATAATAAAAGTGTACAGAAAGAAAAAAAATAGTATTGGAGAAGGCAGCTAAAGGGTTCATAGGTAAAAAAAATCTTTAAAAAACAGCTAAACATTCTAATCCTGTATTGCCATAAAAAGGTGCACATCATAGCGAACTTATCAATAAATAAACACTTTTTGTTTTATTGAAAACAATATGTAATAAACTGTCATTTTAGTACTCAAATGTGGGTGGGGGATAAGGACAATTATGTTTTCTTTTATCTGTTAAGGTTACTGTCCTAAAAAAAAAAAAAAAAAAAAAAGATTCTCACCTTTTAAGCTTGTTACAAATAGCTGTACAAGTTATGCTCTTCAGACTTTATACACCCTGTCATAAATTGAAATATTCTCAGAGATCTGTGGAACTGGGCAGGGCTACAGTTGGGTCCAAGCCAGATGCGCTGACTGTGATGGACAGAATGAATACAATGATGGAGGACAAGGCGCCTGTGCATATTGTAGATACAGCACTGGTCGTGCTGATGCATGCGACTCCTCTGACCCAGGTACACACTTTGAGTTTGTTTACTTTTAGGAATGTGGTTGGATTTCCCTTGTTACATAATATTCATCTTTGTTTTATAGGTATCTTTGCATTGTCCTTTAAATTTTACAACACATCTATATGTTCTCAGTTCACAAATTAATGTTTGATACACCTTCTCTATGTTCTATGTTTTTTACTTGATTTTTTTTGGGTCTCAATTGCATTTCATATCATCTTTTCCACCACAACTTTTTTCTTTCTTTTGTAACCTGCAAAATTATAATCCTTTTGTCTAGCAAAAACCACAGCAATTGGCAGAAGGGACGTCTGCATTACTAGCGCAATATGGAGTGTTACGTGTGATGCTTCAAGTCTCACACTTGCACAGATTGGCAAAAGCTTGTCTAAAGATTTTAGAGTGTTTTTCCTCTATTCTTTTCCTGATTCCAGGTAGGCTGCCTCTTTTTATGGGAATACTTGATATTTCTTGAACTAAGCATGGTCAATAATTCTCTCTAGAAACAAGAGTTTTCTCCGTCTATGATCATTTTGTTTGTAAAGTATTTTTTTTAGCAGTGAAATAGGTGTTTCATACCCTGACTGGATTACGGGGTATTTATTAGATTTGTTATGTAAATTGATGTAAAACATTAATGTAATTTACAACCACTTGTTCAGAAGCCAAAATATATTGTTATCATTCAGTCAATCCCTTTAACTCCTGTTGCTTATCTTCCAATGTCCAAACCAATTTTTAGGCTATATTGTGGAAGGTTCCCAAGACTACCATCTGACAATTTTACGTGCTACAACACATAAACAGTGTGGGAATACTACAAATCCTGTCTTTTCCCTTCACATTATACTGACACTAAAGCAACCAGTACGGGACGAAATCATACATGAACATTTTTGACTGATTGTGGGTTTTGGAGCATCAGTTAAACTCTATGAAATAGATAAACTATTTGATAAGTCATAAAATAAACTATGTTGTCCCCTTTTAAGTGACACTACTTGTGTGTGCGCACACACACACACACACACACACATACAAAAAGCCCCAGAATTTATATTGTTTCTTTCTTTAATTCCTATTAACAAGAATACCACTTGAATGCCTGTGGCTATGTAACAACCTGAAAGAGAAAAGTTTATTTTCTGTTTGAGTTTTTAACCAGATTATTATGTCTGTAAATGAGATCAGCTATCATATTTTATGATCTAATCACTTACCTGTTGAGATTTTATTTTAATTACTGAAAGTCCTCAAGTTATTGATTTTAAAAAGCCAATTGATTACACTTAGAAAGTAAAAAAAATTCAAGTATCTTGTCACTATCCTTTCACCAGTGGTTTGTGTGCTAATGATGCCTGTGAGAACGTTGTCGTCAGTGTAGCAAGAAAAGGTCAACTGTGCCAAGCGCTTACATGCAATGCAAGCCTCGACTGTGTTGGATACAACTATAGATCTACTGTGAAAGCTTGTCTTTATGATGTTGAGTAAGCTGACCCATAAAGTTTGTCCTAAAATAGCAGCTAAAGGCTGTAGGATTAGGTAAACATAAGAACTTATTAGTGTTTTCCACCTACTTTCCAGATATTATGCATTTCTAAGAGATATAAAAAAAAAAAAAGATAAAAAAATATATAAAGACAGACTTTGGATGAAATACTTGTTTTCATCCAAAGTCTGTTTTTATATATTTTTTAATCTTTTTAAAAAAACTTTTGATATCTCTTTTCAGTTCTCCTTTTCTTATTTGTTGCCGTCTCACTGATTAAAAAAAATAAAATAAAAAAGCTTATTGAATACCAAATCATGTATCAGTTTATTCACTCACTAATGTAACTAAATCTACATATTGCAGTGAGTTTGTGAACACTGGTGTGGATTCTGTATATCGACGTGCAGAAGAAGTTTTTCTAGAGTCACTAAGGAATATTGGCCAGTTTCCATCTTCTGGTAGCCTGTCAACAACATTTATGGTGAGGATCAAGCACACTTGTCTTGAGTTGAGAAACCATGGTAAAATGGGCCTTGGTAGTGAATAAATATGTATTAATGTAACTTTATTAATATTTTTGAAGTATGCAACATCCTAGATAGCTGTAATTATGCTGTAGAGGAATGATCAATAAAAAGCTTTATTTTATCCATAAGCATCCGTCATTACGATAATCATCAGTGGCCTTTCTCTTTGCATCTTTATAGTATGCTCTCTTTCTAAGTCTTGGTGTCATTTCTTGATCTATCTTTTCATTACTAGATCTTTTGTTTCGTGTTTTTGCATTTAAAATGTAAAGATAAACTTTGTTGTCATTAATTTGTTGTTGTTGAAATAAAACTTAGTAATGAGCTCATAGTTTAAAAAAAAAATCTATTTACTATAACTTTACTTCCAAAAATATCAAATACAAGAAAAAATGTGTGTTCACATTTTGAGCATCTGATTAGTGATCAAGTCTTGCACTTTGTCATCTGTGCATGTGTTTAACTATGATATTTATATTCACACAAGTTTTTAATATTTACTAAATCCCAATTGGTTTCTATAATAAAAATGAAAGTTTCTCTTCTCATGTTCATGGAGACAATGAAAATAACTTACTCAGCTGTAAGGATTGTGTAACGACAATTATATTGTCTCCATCCGCAGGAGGGTCTCAAACTCAGCAGTCCTCCTATAAGATTAGAGAAAACTGCGATTTCAGGTAAAGTTCCCACAATTTGTTCAGAGCCTTTCACAAATTACTTCTAGAAATATTATCTATAAGGGCAAATCCTTTTGTGTTTGAAATACTTTCCAACAATGTATATTGTCAATGATACGATTAAAAAAACAAAACAATGAAGAGACCAAGAGACTGAAATATCTATTAAACTTTTCTTTTCAGTCATATCTAATCTTGATGTAAATTGCAATTATTTGTAGACAATTTTTTTTTTTTTTGGTTTGGGATTAACCATGTAATCACTTTCTATCGGTTTCTTAAGTAGAACAATAAATTGCACTTTGGGCATGATATTGTCATACCCTAACCTTTTTTCTTTTGAAACCTTGCCTTTTGGTTACATTAAAATGTTTCTTGTTCCAATTACATTTTATGTTGTGCCTATGGATTTCCCTTCAGACATGGAGAATAGAGAACTGTATGCCCAATTTCACACCAGTCTCTCTTGGTCATCGGCTTATGAGAGCACGCAGTCGACTGAATATACAGATTTGAATGCTATCATACAGGACCAGGTAAATAACTTTTCAATATCCAACACAGTATTATTCTTGGTCATTGAAACCTGTCATTGCCATAGACATCACCATTGTCATCAGTATCTTCATCTTTGGCACAGCGTCATCATCATCTACATAACAATCCGCACTTTCATCATCAATATCATCATTATAATATTTCTCTTCCAAACCATTACTATTATTGTTATCATCATCATCACCACCACCATCATCATCATCATCATCATCATCATCATCATCATCATCATTATCATCATCATCATCATCATCATCATTATCATCATCATCTCCATCAACATAACTGTTAACATTGTCAATGTTCCCTGTATTCAGGTCATGAATTTTATCATCATTATCAATGAGACATCTCTCAAATTAATCGAGGGTACAAAAAAAATGTTGTTTGCATTAGAGATACTAAAAAATAATCAATGAAATCACAAATCTATACCATATTGATGTGTCAGCAAGTGGTTAAAAGAAAATAGTTTAAAATGGCAAATCGGCAGTCAAAAAAATAAACAATACAAAATTTCAATGATTGTATGAGTACGTAAAAAAAAAAAAACCCAAAAAACAAACAAACAAGATTTAATTAAATATACAGTGACAAGAAACATTGACTTGGTCTTTTTCAGATGCCTTCAATGTTTGGTCAATCATCGGGACTGTTGTATGTGACACTGACAGATACACAGTGGGTTGAAGTAGTTCTTTTTATATAATTTTTTCAACAAAGGAAACGTTTTTTTAAATAGCACTCAGCAAGAATAGTATGTATTATAAGATCAACAATAAACAATATATCAACATTTTTTTACTAAAATAACTTACAACAAAGTCAAAGTTATCATGATCTTAACATTCGCCTATGCCTTGTTTATTTTGAGACAAAAAATTGCTTTTAGCTGTAAATTTGAAAGAAGAAAAAAAACAAACACACACACACACACACACATGTTTCTATTTCTATAATTTTTCCCTTGTGTTTATGCCCTTATCTATTCTTTTCTCTCCAAATCTCTTTGTCTCTGCCACTCACTTTCCCTGGGTCTCTCTGTTGCTCAGACTCCGCTCTGTCTCTGTCTGTCTGTCTGTCCTGTCTGTCTCTCTATCTCTCTCTCTCTCTCTCTCTGTATGTCTATCTCTGTGTCTCACTTTTTCTCTCCGTGTTTATCTCTCCCTCTCTCCATGGTGTATTATATTTAATGGCTGTCCTTTCTTTTTTTTTAACTGAGACCTCTTTATATAAGATATGTAGATTCTCTTGCAATAATTTCACATACATATTGCTCTCTCTCTCTCTCTGTACATTGTTTCAGTCAATATGAAGAAGGACAGACAAGCTCAGTAGGATTCACTGTTAGTTTTGTATTCCAACGTGCCATTGATAACACCCTGGTTCAAACAGTTGCCGAGATCGGAATTCGTTCCCACAGCATCAGCGGAGGAATGTTTGGAAATGCATCATTTCATTTCCAGAGTGGCTTGTATGTCTTCAGGAACCAGTCTGACATGCAAAGTGATAGAAGCGGTACATAGTTTTATCTATTAATTTGTTGCTTTATAAAAATAGTATATTCATAAGGACTGGGGAGAAATGGTAAATATATAATGGCATTTGATTAATTAATGTTGCCAAACTGTTAAATATAATAAGTGTTGATAATTGCATTAATTTTGCTTACAGTATTGATCTGGAAGTTCTTGTGAAAATAACTTTTCAATAATGTATTTAAACATTTGGTTAATCACTCCATGTTATCTCAAAAATTAAACTGCCCCGTGCTTACATCTTGTTCCTAAGCACCCACATTATATGTCTGACTCCCTCTCTCTGTCTGTCTGTCTGTCTCTCTCTCTCTCTCTCTCTCTCTCTCTCTCTCTCTCTCTCTCTCTCTCTGTCTCGCTCTTTGTCTCTCCCCTCTTGTTTCTGTTGTTGTCACTGTATCACTGTATTATTTTTAAGGTCTTATAATTCTTCTTACAATCCAACCCATGAATTCCAAGATTTCTACTCTGATATTCCTGCTTAAATTTTGTACTGTCAGACTGAAAATAACATTTAATGTAACCTGTACCCCTTTCAGGTGTGGTATGGTGTACCTATCTTGAGACTCTTAGCCAGAGTTTGAGTTTGAACTATTGTGATGAAGACACAGAATGTAGCAACACAGATTTATGGTTTGAATGTGAGTAAGAGACATAGACAACTATGATAATTCTCAAGAAATATTAAGGTTATTTTATGTAAAACAAAGAAAAATAAACTAGTGCTGTATTTGCTTGCTGTAATGAATTTTTTAAAAGCATATTTATTTGGTTTTTTTGGGGGGGTATTTTGCCGTTTTTTTTTCTTTTATTAGTATTTTAATAGATATCATAAGTTTACTCTGTTGAATAATTTTTACATAGTTGTATATCTAGAAATCTTAAATCATTACAAAAGCTCAGTGATTAAAATGTTGTGTTTGTCAGTTGCTTTTCTCACTCTCTCAGTCCTCTCACAAAATGTACACCGATGTAGTGTCTCAAAGTTTAGTGGATGAAATATTCACAAAGGAAAGGTTCAGCTCTGTAGAGCCTGTGGCTCTCAAAGGTTCACAAAAGTCAATGATAGATCAATCTTGTTTGCGGCCCTAAAGGCTAAATAGTCTAACGCAGGTTCAATTTTATTAATGATCCAGAAGGCTCATGAAATATAATTATTGTACACAGGTATAAGTAATCAACTAATATCAAAGCTATAAGATATTCTCAACATGACAATTATAATCTACAGCATGACTATACATTCTTTGTGGAAGCAATGTTTATGTTTATGGCACAATATACAATTCGTTTAAAGTACATGATATGGATTACAAAGGGCATGAAATATTCTTCTTCAATCAATTTGGATAGTAAACAAGTTAACGATTGGGCACCAATTGTTAAGTTAACCAATGTACAATAAAACTAAATAAGTCTCTCTCTCCTCTTTCTCTGGCGCCGTAAAACACCAGCTGTCATGCCTGCCTTTCATATACAGAATACAGTACTTTCAAGGTCTAGGAATATGGTTCAAAGTTTCATTGCACCTTTCAGTCCGATAATATGTTTCCTTGGTATCTAAGGCCCTGAAGTTACATAAATCGGCGTTAAAGCCTAATCAGCAAATACTTAACTCCATCAACAGTTCTCA
Source organism: Elysia chlorotica (assembly GCA_003991915.1). Lineage (NCBI taxonomy): Eukaryota > Metazoa > Mollusca > Gastropoda > Plakobranchidae > Elysia > Elysia chlorotica. The sequence continues at coordinate 261,081 of RQTK01000287.1, forward strand.
AGATAACAATAAAGGAATGTTCCAATTATAGTTAAAACAAAATAATGCTACATATATGTCAAACAGGCTTTCCTCCCTAGCTTAGATTAATACATCTTATCGAAACTTATAATGAGGTGATCTAAATAGGAGAGTTCTACATCTCTAGCATTCTGAAGACTTATTGTACATAACCTTAGCCAATAGAATTATGACGTTGGTCAAGTAGGCGGGCGTTCGTTAAATGGTCGAAATGTGAAATTAGTTTAGAGGATGCGCCTTTTATGCAATACGAAACGACGACTGCATAAAGGGTTTCATTCTAAAATTAGGATAAGATACTATACTTATTTTTGGTATCTTTGGTGACTCATGTGGAAGGATGGGAATGGGGATCGTTTCTGGCATTGTCTTCAGGCTTTTCTGATCTACCTGCTAACATATCTAATGGCACAGCTAGCTGAATCATTGACCTTTGACTTCATTAACTCTCAGAATTTCCGTCTTATCTATTGCACACGATGAATGATGAATGTTCAAGATTGCTGAGTGCAAAACAAAGGCGTCAAGACCTGATAACGTATACATATGAAGTAAAGAGGGAAATAATTGTTAGAAATAGGGGCTATTAGAATAGTTAAAAACTTGTATTAGCTAACACCATTATTATTATCAGTATCTTGAAGGTACCTACCCCACAGTGACTATATTTTACAAAGGTTGGGAAATAAAGTTCGAAATAATTATGCTCTTACCATGGATCTGGTACATTAGAATGTGTGTTATTCAAATTCAAATTCTATAATAATTTATATAAGTTTTGAAAAGTAAATATATGACATAAAAGGTTGAAAGAGTCAATTCTTAATAATTTTGTGATTTTCTCATACATCAATTTCAGGTGTGCAAGATGGTACGTAGAAATAACTTATAAAAAAAAATAATTTAGTTTAAAATACTTTGAATTGTATTCTATTTTTATCTTCTAACCATTTCATATTCCTCAAACATTAAGTGATGTGAAAATTTTGTTTGGCCATGGATTATTTTTTGAATGTGTAAAATCTGAAACAGTGAGCATGTCTCATTGTTTAAAAATTTTCATTTGCAGAGTTTAAATTTTTAAGGTCTTTTGCTAGCACAAGGTAAATTTTTGTTTTTTGTTTTTTGTTTTGTTTTTAATTTTTAATCTTTTTTGACGGTGAAAAATATTCTCTCCTCTGTTCTTGACTGTATTGAAGTATTTATTTCTTCACTGAAGTGGAGGTAATCTTTTTTTTGTGAAAATTTGTACTAATGTTTAAAATACTGTCTGTATGCAAACTAAAATTTTATCACTAGTGCAAATTTTGGCATGTGTATTATATAAAAAGGCGGAAAATATCTACCAAACATTTTAACAAATGTATGCTTTAAGGTATATATAAACAGAATTTGCCAGTAATTGATGGTGGATTTTTTTTATTTTGATTTCCTTTTCTTTGCAGACACACATAAGCAACAGCGAGGTAAGACACATTTATTCTGAAGTCTTTCTGTTTTAAAGTTGCAATATTTATTTTGTATAAGATTATTTTAAAAATGTGAAGTCTGTCTTAAACACTTTTCTGTAAGGAATTCTTTGATTGTCTAAATAATGGAGGGAAAAAAGTTACTGCTAAACCTCATTGTCAATTAAATTGTTCAAGACAATGCTCTTACTAAGGGACGGCTTAGTGACTAAAATATCTGAACTGCACCATGCCAAGCCTCTGTTAACATTTCGAAATGCATGCTCAATCTTTGTCAAAACTCAATTTTTAAACAGTGATTTATAATACTTTATCACTATCAGATCTGTATCCCTATGGAACAAGCGTAGGTGACTCAGTGATAGAATGGGGATCCTCAAATGACTGGTATTGGTACTACAATTACATCAGTGAAACAATCAACTTCTCATCTGGTGCACCGTTTGGCATCCGCAAGATGAAATTTGCTCATGTGAGTTTGATTGCGCCATGTCTTAAGTCATACTAACATAGGTTTTCTGATTAAATGTATTTCGACTGAAAGCATTCATACTATTGAAAATACTCAATTGTTAAAACTAGATGCTTCTCAAATATGCAAAATTAATGATTATTATTATTGCATTGAAGCAGTTGTAAAATAATTGAAATATAAGAAGCTGGTTGTCACTTATGCATCTGACCTTTAAATGTTAAGTTGAAGATAGTCTGTCTGTAAAAATCACATATCTGCTTTGTTAAACATAAAAGAATGTTTCTGCAAAACTTTGAACAACTAACTAGGGTATGGGAACAAAAACTCACATTGACGGATGTATTATATCTTTATTTGTTCTTCCTGAATTTATAAGTGTTCCTCATTATCTATCGTTTTGAGTGATTGATTTAACAGTATAGCAATCTTGAACTCTATACCAAATGTTGTAAGTGAGCCATGGCTCTAGAACATTTCAGATTCAGTCTGCGTCTAGATCTTACTGATTAAAAAAAAAAAATCTGTGAACCTGACACATCTTAATATTTTAAAACACAAAATAATACATGTTTGCTGATTCAGGTTCTTCCAAATGGTGTTATCATGTTTGGCTCTCCCAAACGAGCCTGGTGGCCAAACCTTTACTATGCACAGTATTACAAAGAGCAAAATATCCTAGCACCATTCTGGCACTACACCAAGTTTTACTCCAACTCAGGAAAGGTAATTATGCCTTAAAAATAGGGTTAAAATTTTATTATCACTCATTGTGGAGTATTACATATTAGGCCAAAGTTATAATGCTGCATCAGGCTTACAACTAGTCTTAAGACATCTTGTAAGCTACCGGAATGTTATACTGGGAAGTCTTTTTGCGTTGGTCATTGAAAGTGAATCATAACAACAAAATACACAGCCAATTCAACTTTTCTGAAATAAAACTTGATGCCAATCTGACTTTGAGTGTTTGTGACGGAAGTTTACACTCATTTCGACAGTTTTAGCTCTGGTTGTTGTTTTTTTAAATCAAAAAAGCAATTCTTATCAAGACACCCAATTAGATATATTTTTCGTACTTGTTATATAAAATTATTTTTTTCTCAAACTAAAAAGTAACATCACAAATTATTTTGACATATTTATAAAATGTCGTTGGAAAGTGTATGCAATCTAGTTTCCAGTGATACCAAAATCTTTTTTGTGAGTTATATACTTTTTTAATAATTGTATTTTTAGCAAACATGCTTCATTTTTTTTTTTCAAGATACCGCAGTTAAGCTTGCGATTGGGTGAGGAAAACCCCTGCGATAGGGTGGGGAATAAGCTTGCGAGTGGAAAGAGAAATTGAGACATTAGAATCTGCTTTTTTTTGTTGTGCGAAAAAAGCACAACTGTTGAAAAAATTGTTTAAACATAAATTTTCATAGGAAAGAAATATTTTTATGTTTAAATTGTTTCCAATCTCTAGTTAAAATATCAAATATTATATTTACAGTCACCTAATTCCTCTATTAGCTGACAATTTCTTTATGAATATAAGGTGTCTTTGTCTGAAAGGAATTGTGAAATCTTATGGGACAGTACCTAAAGTAAAACAATGTTTATATTTATTATAAAAGCTATGATAGTATTTTTTTTTTCACTTCAAGTTTTAGCTAAGGTGACAGTATCATTGCTGCAGTGCTGGTTTTAGGTGCAGAAAAGAGAATAATTTCCATACATACGAAAATATTAATTGGAATTGACATTAAAAAACATCATGGTCGATCTGGATCAATAGTGTGGCTAATAGGCATCCATGCAATGTGAAAAAATTAAAATTTGTGTGTGAATGTTTCAGACATATTATCAGCTTTATGAGAAACCTGGTGCCAACGGTGGATTTGGTTTATCCTCACCATCTGTAGACACATGGAGTGCCGTTCTAGACAGAGCCAAATCAGAGGTATTTATTCATTTCTAAGGCTTTCAATATATGATCTGAAATATAATTTTGTACTTAGTTAATTTTAGAGACTCTAGATGTTCGGAATTTGTTGTAATACAATTTTTCGATTCCAATGTTTTATATCAAATAAAGAAATAGTTGAACAAGTTTTGGATGAAAAATAGCTACCGCTAAAAACTTTAAAAATAAAATCTAAAGGTTTACATGCTTAATTCAGTAAACTTTTAACTGTGATTATGTAAGGGTAATCGATGGCAGACCACAGAGTGAAGTCCAGGTGGGAACCAACAAGCTGGATGTCGTAGCTTCTTTCTGCTACCTGGGAGATATGCTCTCGGCAGCTGGTGGCTGTGACCTTGCAACCACAACACGTGTGAAGACAGCTTGGAAGAAGTTTAAAGAACTACTACCAGTTCTTTTGTCTCGCCACCTCTCATACAAGACGCGGGGTCATGTGTACAGCACTTGTGTGCGGAGTGCAATGCTCCATGCTAGCGAGACATGGCCCTTGACCAAGCCAAACCTTCAACGCCTGCAGAGAAACGACAGGGCAATGATAAGACAGATCTGCAATGTGAAGCCAGAAGATGTGGCCACCACCAGGTCAAATGAGCTATTGACGCTTCTTGGCCTTGAGGACCTGAACCTCATTCTGAAGGAGAGAAGACTCCGGTGGTATGGCCACGTGGAACGGTCAAGCGGAGCTATCAAGACAGCATTGGACATGCAAGTAACAGGAAGTCGTGGAAAAGGGAGACCCAGAATGACATGGAAGCAGGTGACAGAGAGGGATCGGAAAGACTGGAAACTCTCAACAACTGATTCTCATGACAGAAACACCTGGAGATCTGGTGTGAGATCAGCCATACATGCAGCAAGCCAGCTACCTGGAAGGGGGTCCACTGATGTGGATGTTGCCCCAGTACCTGCACGTTAATCAAAATACCGATGACGATGATGATGATGATGATGATGATGATGAAAAAAGTTAAAGATTGAATGTTAATGAGCTGTATCACTTTTTTTTTTCTTTTTTGAACAGAAATTTCAAATTTACTACATTTCAGAAATTAATATTTCAAATTTGAACACTATCATCTTTAATTAAAGTATTGTGTACAAAGCATGAGTGAATCAAACACTAAAATTCCCCTATTATTATGTTAATATTTTGGTCTGTAAAAATATTTCAGCCTCCTGCAATTATTGTTGTAACCATTCTGTTCAGGTTGAGGAGACTTTGGCTGTTGAGGGCTTTTCACCTACCACAGCTCTTGTGGCAACATGGTACCAAACAGAACCTTACAACTGGTGGGACTGGTTGTGTAAATACTACTTGCACTACGGAGCTTATTGGTGGTGGTCATGGTACTATCAACCCTATTATGAAAGATATTGCCTCTCCCAGGTAAGAATGATGTCATCTTGTCCTAAAAGGATTCTTAACAACAAACAAAAGAGCCTGATTACCATGTAAAAAAATTGTCTCTTGAAACCCTTACATATAAAATTTCATTCATTTCTTTGAGATCAGTTAATAAACTTTAAAAATAAAATCTAAAGGTTTACATGCTTAATTCAGTAAACTTTTAACTGTGATTATGTAACGGTAAATATATCAGTATTAACAAACTGCAATCTTATTAAGCAAAGAATTGTTCTTTCTCATCAATTGCTTTTTGCCAAACATAACCTATTTCTAAGAACTGTTCTTTTGTGGTAGAGAAGCTAGTTTTACTTTTCAGAGGTCACTGTGGAGGATCCTATATTGTGATTGGTCCCAAAACTAATATCTGACAATTTTTTAAGCTGCCAAACAGAAAACATAGTGGGATACCAGGACTACTGTATCTGCTGTGGTACTGACACTGACCCAATCAAATAGGGGTGACATCTGACAAATATATTTGTCTGATCGTTAGTTTTGACCTACAGACTTTCCGTTTGGGAGACCAGCCGATGGGCTGTTGTGTTTAAATTGTGTTTTATATTATATCAAAGGGTCATTGTTTTAAACTTTTCCGCAGATGAATTTCAATAATTTTCAAATGCTTATGAGTGGATATAACATTTAAAAACATTTGATTTGCAGCAAACTGAGCAGAACACATTTCAATGCGTGTATGTTACTGACGGCCAAACAGCATATGCCATCACGACATATAAGGCAGGAGAGATGAACTGGATTTATGATAGATACAGACCTATTGAGGTGGGATTTTCTAATCCCTCGGAGACAAGGGATTTTGGTCTCAGAAACACTGATCTGACAACAAAACTAACTACCAATACCTTTAATACAGGTACGAGTGCAAGTAAATTATAGAACAATTGAGTTTGACTTTGTCCTTACATTACATCAACTTAGGTATTTCTAATACTTCATTGTCCCCCATCTCCAAGCTTCATAATAGAAGCAATGGCAGTCAATAGTATGCATGAATTCTAAAAGACTGGCTCATTGGTATCACATGAGAAATGTGAGCCATGAATACATGTTTGGCATTGATAAACCTGAAACCCCTGGTAACTAATTATTTTAATAATTCAAAAGAGAAGTATTTTTCTTCATAATGTATCTTAAGTATTCATATGCTTAAAATCAATTGTTTTTATTATTATCATTATTATTATTATTATTATTATTATTATTATTATTATTATTATTATTATTATTATTATTATTATTATTATTATTATTATTATTATTATAATTATTATTTTTATTTTTTTAAATCATCATCATCATCATCATCATCATCATCATCATCATCATCATCATCATCATCATCATCATCATAATCACCATCATCGTGTGAACTGAAGCCTTCAACTAATTTATGAGATTTTCTCTCAGTTCAATGCACCACACGCATGAGTTACAGTTTTTTTTTTCTCTGAATGTTTCATAAGGGGCCCTGTTTTCTGGGTTTTTTTTTTAATTTATCTTTGAAGTGGATGGAACACATTGGTGAACCAATCAAGCTACTATTTTATTTTGTTTTGTTTTTTAGCAGCCTGACTTTTGATTTTGTTTTGTTTCTGTATATATATCAATGACGCATTAGACAAAGTTTTTACATATTGCACATTTGGCAGAAACATATCTATTCTACCTTATAATAGCTTTTTTATATTCCTTGGATTTTTTTCTAAAACAACTCCAACAGGGCGTTATGGGACTTGGATTGAAAAGGTCGGCGAATTTGAAAATACAGATGCAAAATGTGTGCAGTTCTTTATTGAGAATATTTACATGATTTGGAATTCAACGCATCAGGCTTTGTTGGATAATCTGTACAAGTGCCCTTGTAACATTGAGAGACTAGGCTTTCAGTGGACATTTTACAGCTGGGAAGATGCTTCAAGCAGAGGATCTCAGACTTACAAATACTGCTACTACCTAGGGAGGAAAAGTAGAGATTCTAAAATCAGGAACAATCCCCACAACAAGGTAAGACCACACACTAGAATGTCAGTGATTCTTCTTTCTTTTACCAATCTCACAGGTTTTCTCTCTTTAATTTATAGGGAAACCGTTTAACCAGTTAGGGGAAGATATTTGTAACATGTAGATCTTTTTATAACTTTAGATGGAGAGAGGTAAAAACACACAAAATGTAATTGAATCAAAAAATTAAGTTAAGAAAAAGAAATATGAAAATATTTCATGGGGAAAGTTTTTGCCTTTGGGTAATTTGCCTCAGGAATATTGTGACATTTCTTGCCCGTAGTATGCTACATAGCAGTGTTCACCAAATCGGTTGCGACCGGTATGAACAAAGTACTAGAAATTACTCAAAGTTTAATTAGCCTTTTTCCATTACACTGCACACATTGTAACAGATTTGCTGGTGAGGTGGTAATCTGTTAGGCTCTGTTTGTCTAGGGGTATTAGAAATATTCACAGCCAATCACACGACTCGTCCATAGAAAATAAATCCGAAGTCCGCAAGTAACAATTTCAAATACTGTTTAATCCAACAAAAGGGCTATACTCTACAATGTTTGTAGGACGGCTGAATAGTACAATTACTAGACTCATGAAACAATGTTGACTCCTGACTTGTTGACTCTCCCTAAATCTAATTAAGATTCTTATTTATACAAAATTTCGTCGAATCATCCAGAACAAGAATTACGTAAATCATAAGAGAATATTCTCGGTACATCTCGTTAGCAATTAACAACCAATCAGAACAAAGGTAAACAAGAGGTGACGAGGTGATTACTATTCTAGAACTAGCCGGAGGTTTCGAGAAGGGCTGTGTTCAGTAAGCAAAACTCACAATCAAATTCTTAGGCTTGAAATACAATCGTTATGCAAACAAACAAGATAATGTACATACATCTAGTCAATCCGCTACCCAAAAGTTACGCACCTAAAAAGGGTGAGGAAATGAATAGATCAACTTATAGTACAATGCGTTACACACATGTTGTGCGAGTTGATAAGCTATTGTGCTGGCAATTTTTTGTATGGATCCATACATCTTTCATTTATTACTTTAAAATTGGAAATCAAATAGTGCACAAGAAGACCTTGGTTGTGCGATGGGTTTGTAAGCCTAGTTTTTTATAATAATTATGTAATCTAACATTTCAAAAACTTCTTGGGCTTCTAGGCCTGGAGTTTTATAGAGTAGATCTGTGCTTTGTGTATTGAAGAGCAGAGCGCGGTAGAGTGAAAGAGGAGTGTTTATAATTCTGTAATATCTTCCCATACTAAGCGCTGTTATTGAGATCCATTATAGATCTAGATAAATATCAAGTATTGATTTAGATCTGGACATTGCTTAGTTGTGTTATCTATATATATATTTTAGTAGAAATGAGGGTTTCTTCGCAAAAGGCTCGAAGACGGCTCAACCTATAATTATGAAATTCGCACAGAAGCTACATCTTACTAAATACTAGATTCTAGATCTAAAATCAAATTCAGCACTTTCATTTTGTCATTGCTACCAGTTCCACCGCACGACTACGGGGGAGGGGGAGCGAATTTGCTCATGTGGTAGGGCGTTGGTCTTCAGATTAGGACTGCGCGGATCCAATCCCACGATCGGCAGATTTTTTGGGGGGTCTGATTTTCGTCCCCTGTAACTGGTTGGGTTGGTATTATATGACCAGCGAGACAGGAGTCATGGTATTCCTGCCGTATCTCATGTGTGGCAGCACATAAAATTGTCAGACGTAAATCTTGGGGCCAGTTGCCATTTTGGACTCCTAGAGGAACCTAGGAGACATTAATCAAATCATATGCTTAAAGGAGTAAAATCTGTCCATCATTACCAGCAGTAGTAGCATAGCTGTCTAGATATAATTGTTTTGTTATTATAAGGAGGAATAAATATTTATTCAGAATATATAAGAGAAAATAAAAAAGAGAGAAAGAGAAGAAAAAAAATGTTGTAGGAGGAATATATAAAGAGAAAAAAGAAGAAAGAAGAAAAAAGAGAGAGAGAGAGAAAGAAAGAAATTAAAATCAAAAAGAAGAGAAAAAATACTTTCATTTAATAAAAAAAAAGGAGGAATCAATATATTAACTGATGGCAAGGGGTCTAAAAGTGCCCCTTTAAAAAAGAATCGGCTTACATACAAATACACTGTCTTCAACCTGTTTGTATGAACGTGTACCCCCACTTGTTTATCACTAAAGTTAATTTAATGCTTTTCTACAAAGGATTTTTTGTTATCTTTATTTTGTTTATGTTGATAAGATAGTGTGTCTGAGTCTGTGTGAATTATAATTATTCAGCAATTGAGCTATAACAGGGACCAACTTCATCGAATCAACATAAAAAATATTCCACCAAAAACAATCGCCAAATCCAAGAACACTAACTTGTACAAAATTTAATGGTCTAACATCCATGGTGATTAGCAATATATACAGGGTACTCTGAAAATGAATTGCAATAAATATTATGTATTACCATGCATACATCTTCTATAATTATCATATCATAAAATAAAACATTGGACCTAATTCGTATTTACAAACAATATGTACTAACCTTTTAGCTTTTCTTCAATACAGTCTCTTTGAGAATTAGTGGTGTGCAAACAACTCCCTCTCCCTCTGTCCCTCTCACTCTTCCCCCCCCCCTCTCTCTCTCTCTCTCTCTCTCTCTCTCTCTCTCTCTCTCTCTCTCTCTCTCTCTCTCTCTCTCTCTCTCTCTCTCTCTCTCTCTCTCTCTCTCTCTCTCTCTCTCTCTCTCTCTCTCTCTCTCTCTCTCTCTCTCACATGACACATCAGGGGCACAAAGAGAATTGATAACTTGAAGGTGCAAGGTCAGTGGCAACACTTTCCATCCATATTGCTAGGTCAAAGTCTCAAAGGCCACCGAATGCCATTTGGAGGAATGAAGTTTAAAGAACAAGATTAACTTGTTGAAGAAGTAAAAAAGCTGGTTTGATTTGCATGCCACCAGAAAGGGTAAACAATCTCTCTCATACATGTTGGCAGAAGTGCATCAATCCAAATAGGGACTATGGTGAAAAATAACTTTAAAATTTGATGTATTTTGTGCTTAAATTTGAGCCACATAAAAAAAAATTTATGACCTGTTTTGCCATAGGTTTAGAACATGCCTGATATTTTATACTTATTGTCAATACATCTTCATGATTTACATTCCATTTATGACATACACGCAACTCAACCTAGCTGTGCTGCTACTATTACACATACCCTACGGAGTGGACATGGGAAGCTTTTCGGGCAGCTCGGCGCAACTCTATCTACATCTCATACGGAGACCCCAATGCCGGACACATTCTTAAGCATGACCCATACCGTCCATGGTTTTGGAGATCAGGATCAAATGCAAGGCTGTCCAAACAGGAGGACTTTGATCCCAAGAACTGGTGCACTAGAGATTCTTCTGTACCATCATTTTTTGGCTACCTGTTCCAGCTAGTGAGGCCCGATATGGGCTGCTCCAATGAGGTTGAATGGTTTCTCGGTCAGTAGCAATTTAACTTGTTGGTTGTAGTATAAAATATATGTTTTCTACCAATTGTTTGCATCACTGTTTAAGGATAGTACTAATTTTTCTGAAAAAATATAATATTCATATATTGTTCTTCAGCTTGTCATGTAATACAAAGTTTAGCATTTTATTCAAAGGCCTCATGAGGAAGTTGCTAACACTTGGTATTGTTTACTTATTTTTTTTAAACATTTCATTGTTTTTGCATGTCTTTTTAAATACTTGTTTTCCCTTTTTATTTTCTAACTCTCATTTCTTGATCTTAACATAGGTCGTGCAATGGGAGACCCACATATTTCAACCCTGGACTCAAAATCATATACCTTTAATGGGAAAGGGGAATACATTTTACTGCAGGTGGACAGTTTGGACTTTTCTTTACAGGCAAGAACAGATCAGGTAAGTCCATCCTTGAAATGAAAACCTGTAACTTATCTTGTACTTTGTATAAGAACTATTGTTTTGTTTTATCTAAACAAATTTTTCTTTTCTTAACTAACACAGCCATATTAAGTTGTGATTGGGTTATGTCATAAAAAAAAGTAGACAAAGTTGGAAAACAACTGATTCTGCAACACTTTAGATTAGACTGTTCTTTATTTGATATAGTGTTATATTGGTTAATTATACCCTGTATAAATTTGCTAAAATGAAGATCTAGTTGGTAAGCATAAATTTAGTCGTATATATGTTGAGTGCTTGTTTAATGTTCTGATTATGTTGCTCCTTTTTTGTAATTGAAACTAATTTTCATAATGTAACTGTTTTGATTTGCACAATTGATGTTTCGTTTAAATTCTTAAATCAACCTAAATTACCATGGAATTTTGGCTTTTGATTCATGTTTCATGTAACTCTTATCCCTGCAGGCTTTAAGCTCACAGGGCAATTCGACATCGGCCACTGTGTTTGTAGCATTTGCAGCTAAGGAGGGTACCAGCTCTAAATTCCAAGTGGAGCTTGATGATGATAGGACTGGTAGGTTTTTTTTTTCATTCCTTGCCTTACAGCAATTTCTTGTGTTCATGATCTCTTTGAATTTTTCCTTTTGATAACAGTGAATTTTAAAACATTTGTTAACATACATGTAAAGAGTATTTAAATCTGTGAGTCAAATGTGTCCACACTAAGTTTGAAGTACTGATCTGACCACCATTCCAAACATCATAAATGTCCAATGTGATTGATATCCTAGTATGGCATATAACGATCATTAAAAATTGGAGTATTGTCTATGTCTGCTACTATTTTGTTTTTGCATAGACATTGTATTTTAAAATTATAATAATTTTTGTAGTGGTGAATACTGAATGTTTTCAAGAAGGTCATACAATGAGCGAAAATGTTTTTAATTATTATTAACTTCTTTCAGGCATGATAATAACAGCTAATGATAACGACATCAGTGCAGCATTTTACAGGGAGTCCAACTATACCTTTGAAACTGATGAGCTAACAGTGGAGAGACAGGAGAGAAACTCATCAACTGTGGTCAGCGCTGCTTTTCCCAGCAGTAAGTATTGTATTCTATTCTTATCTTTGATAAAACTTTATGCAGCAAATTGTTAAGATGACTTTCGCTGCAAAGAAATTTTACAATGGATAGACAAATGAAAATAAAAATGATCAATCAAGTAAGAATTTATATAAGCATTCCTGTCGATTGTAAGTTATAATGCTGTCATTTTCAGAACACAATTGTAGCTAGTATATTGGTAAATTATGAAGGTGAAAACATTTTTTAAAGAACAAATGATAAAACTGAAAATAAGGCAAAGCTGATCTATGTAGTATGTATATTTTCCGCATATGAAACTTTCCAAGAAACTTTGGATGGTTTCAGATTTGTGAAAATCAAAATTTTCAGCTTAGGACGCATAGTTTTAAAGATCTAACTTTTTTTGTTGATATTTCCAGATATAGCTTTGGAAGTTTACGTGGGTATGAAGAACTTGGAGTTTACTGTCACAGTGCCTACTTCACTTAAGGGTAAAACTAGTGGCATGATGGGAAATTATAATGATGACAGCTCAGATGACTTTATATTGCCTGATGGTACCCAACTTACCAACGACCAGACCAACACAGAGAGAAAGATCTTTGAGAACTTTGGAAGAGAATGTAAGTCAACGAAAAGGGCAATTAATTCAGTTAGTCAAATTTAGCATATTTCCTCAATTGTTTAAAATATTTGAAGTTTTGAAATATTTATCTGTGTGCTAGCAAATGTCCGCAAAGAAGATATAAAACTTAACTTTTTTTTTTGCTGCACTTTTTTATTGTCTAAGTATGAATGAACTATCATATCAATACCTTTTTGTCTCATTTAAAAAAAATCTTTTTTAATTGTTACATCAATGAATTATTTTAGTCGATGCTATTAATTGCATGGTTTTGAATGTATTGCATTTGCTTTATGTACACACCAGGGGAAGTCACAAGTAGCTCCAGCATTTTCAAGTATGCGAATGATGAGTCAGCACTGACTTATCAGTTCCCTGATTTTGAGCCACTCTTCAGAGAAGAGGCTAACCAGACACTGCTACAGGAAGCTGAACAAACCTGTGGTGCTCAGGAAGACGCTTGCATCTTTGATCTTCTTGCCACAGGGGACCAGACATTTGCTGAAGCTACAAGAAACCTAGCCCAAGAGGACGCTAACATGAAGCAAAGCTTAAGTACGTTTTAACAAGAACAGTACAATAATTCATAAAGTACTTTTATTTTGATTAAAAATGGGGTACAGGCAATGCAGCTTTGTACAACAAAAGTGGTGGTGTTTAATATAATAGTAAATTAGTTTTAATTTGAAGATTATAAAATGTTTTGATAAAAAGATTTCATTAAAAGTTTGTTATTTTAATTCTATAACTTTTAAACCATGCAGTAACAATAGTTAACAACAATTTTTGCATAGGTCCACTTTTGTGATTACATTTAGTGAAGAATGTGATATCATTGTCAGTCACCATTTCATGCTATTATTTATACTTGTTCTTTGAACATCAAAGTAATGACTGAATTTTTATGGTAGTAACCTATGATTCTCTTTAAATATTTAATTTCAAATTTTGTTCTTACCTTAACCAATAATTATTGCTAAAACATTCATATTATTTACCAGAAACCTCTAATTGGAATGTTAAAATTTGTTTACAAATAATTTTTTTGAAGTTTAAATGTGTGACGGGATGGGAAAATCAGTCGGATCTCGCTAGACCTAGATCGGAGTTATAAGGCTCGAAAGTCAAAATATCGAATTTTTGGTGATTATGGCTTTTTGATTTTATTTTATTCACCGATTCTTTCTTAGTGCCCTGACAAAAGGATTTTGTCGAAAACAGCCTAAAAGTATCTTTTTAAAGCGTTTTTTTAAACCCACCTATTTCTAGAAATTCGGACTGCAGAGCGAAAATCGGCTGAATTTGTTGAAAATTTTGACCATTTTTCAAGATTTCCTCTGCGCGATCCTACTTCATAAACCTACACATATTTGGTATCGTTGTAAAGATAACTGTAGCTACTTTTCATTCATGAAGAGTGCGCATTAATTTCATTGGCCGATAACTACTGCGCATCCAATGAATAAGGAGAATGACACAAAAGACGCGATGTTCAACTTTCACTTCTGTCATTTTGATCCATGCTCGATGTTTACATCAGTTCGGTTCTTCATCGCACCCATTGCATATAAACTTGACAATTTCAACATTCTTCTTGCTTTTATTACTGTTTTTGTTTAAAAAAATTATATTTTTTGTGGTTACTGCCTCTGACCCACTTTCTAGATATCTATTTTGGTAAATTTCACCTTAAAAAGTTGGACTTAACCATGGCTACGAATGGACGCTTGAATGTGAAAATGGCAGCTTGAACGTGGACCAGACTCTGTCTTCAGAGGATATTGCCATTAAATTGAATAGGCATAACTTCTGTACAGCTAGCAGTGACGATGTAGAAGCTCTGCTAGAGCATATCCATAACTTTATGGACTTTAAGCTGGATGGGGAAGAGTCTGACTCTGAAAATGAGAGTGAGACTGAGGAGTTGACCAACTCCGATTCAGAAGGTAAGACAGTTTAGAATCTAGATCTAGTAACTTAGACTAGTAGATAAAGTAGATCTGCATGATCTTTAGAATAATTATCGTGTAAACTTTTGAGATCAATAATTATTCTAATCTTTCTAGATTTAAATAAATCTGATTTGGTTGTACTGTCTTAGATCTAGATCTAGATCTAGATCTAATGAGTATACATGTATGCTAGATTCTCGGTGATGATCTTTATCAAAAGTAAACTTCCTATGCCTCTGCCCGTGCTAAATCAATTGTATAGTTTAGTCTATGATCTATAGTTTTAACTAGATTTACCGACTAGCAATGTGACATCATATATAACAATTATATGAATTTGTGTGTTTTTTCTCTCAGGCAACAATCTACCAGTCCTATCTCTGTCCACTACCTTAAGTAGCCAGAACCGCTGGCAGGTCATTCATGAGCAGGAGGAGACTTTGCAGTTCTCAGCAACAGATGCTGATGGTGATACTGTCACATTTGAGCTAGTGGACGCTGTCAGTGGAGTCAACTTGGACAACAGCACAGGCGTATTGACTTATCTGCCAGACCACTCAAGCTCTGTTGTTATAGGGTGAGCTTTACATTATGAATTTTACTTTGTCAAACTCCAAAATTTATCTGCACAAAACCATGTTTATTTCAGTACTAATAACTTTTTAGATAGTCACAATTCTTTTAAGTTTGATTTGGTAAAGATAATTAAATGCATAAACTTCAAAGGATGTTAACTAATGAAAATATAAAACTGAGATTTTTTCAACTTAAAAAAAAATCCTTGTGTTGAAGAAAACAAAGTTTTCCTTAGTTTAACATCTCTTAAGTGCCCAAGAAGGATCCAAAATGGTAACTGGTCCCAAGACAATTCTGACAATTGGTCACATGCTGCTACACAGACATAAACAGCTAGTCCACCTTGTACAATACATTAATTTGTAATTTTCTTTTGTTTGTACTGAACAAAGTTTGCCTTTTAAGTGTAATTCATTTCCATTCCCTCCTAAAATTTAACACCAACACAAGTTAAAGTTTTATTGGTATTTTTCTCTTTTACTTTATTTGTGAAAGAAGTGCTTAAGATATAATTTACTCATAAATTTTGTATATTCTCTCAGTGTTCGAGCGTCAGATGGCAGAGGTAAATCGTCACCACTGTATATAAATATTGTGGTGTGCACGGGGTGTAATAACAATGGATCCTGTGACTGGTCCCAGACAAGAGAGACAGAATATGAAAATGGACGTTTCCTGATCTCTGGTTGTAGCTGTTGGCCAGCTTATACTGGTAGGTTTTGTCAATATGCTTGATTATGTACGCCTACCTATGTGATGCTTCTGTTTATCACCAAAGTATCTAAAAAATATCTTAAATGATATTAACACTTAATCGATATAAAAAATGTGTTGTCTACTTTAGTGTACTCAAGCTATTACATGTAGCATTTAGGCAGCCCCTATACGATAAGTAACATTATTCTTAGAATATGTGATGTAGATGCAGTATTTAGGGGTACTATAATAAAATAGCTTTAGCTCTTTCTCATTCTCTCTTTATATTCGTTTGACTCTCTCTCTGTCCCTCTCTGTCTCTGTTTCTTATTGTCTACATGTCTATAATATTTATGTATCTCACTGTCAGTTCCTCTCTGTTTCTGTCTGTCTGGCTCTTTCTCCCTCCCTCCTTTCCTCCCTCCTCCTCTTCCTCTTTCTCTCTCTCTCTCTCTCTCTCTCTCTCTCTCTCTCTCTCTCTCTCTCATATTATTAGAATATGTGATGTAGATGCAGTATTTAGGGGTACTATAATAAAATAGCTTTAGCTCTTTCTCATTCTCTCTTTATATTCGTTTGACTCTCTCTCTGTCCCTCTCTGTCTCTGTTTCTTATTGTCTACATGTCTATATTTATGTATCTCACTGCCAGTTCCTCTCTGTTTCTGTCTGTCTGGCTCTCTCCCTCTCCTCCTCCTCCTCTCTCTCTCTCTCTCTCTCTCTCTCTCTCTCTCTCTCTCTATTTCTCTCCCTCTCCCTCTCTCATTTGCTTCCTCTATCCTTTCCTTTTTTGAGTTTTTTCTTTTGGTTCTGCTGTTAAGGTGTATTTTCTTCTATCATTGAATTTTCTTCAAATTCAAACATTTTCTTGAAAGGCCAATTGGTATTTAATTTTAATTTTAAGGGGATGACTGTGATGAAGATGTGGATGGATGTGCAGATGATCCTTGTGGCGAAGGTTTGAATTGCACTGATATAGCAGCTGCCGATCAAAGAAATGAGACCATTGGCTATTTATGTGGTGATTGTCCGGATGGATACGATCGGCAAGGGTCAAGTTGTGTGGGTAAGCTGATGGCTTTTATACGTAACACTGTAATTGCAAAATGTATGCTATAATTCTTTATCTTAAAAATACAAAAAGTTGTCTTAATGTATGGTGTAGGTGTACTAACGGAACATTATGAAGTATGATACTGCATTTTATCGTTTAGACCATGAGGTTTGAAATTCTCAAAGTAACAAAGAGCCTTTTACTTTTTAAACAGATGAGTCTTATATTTGTATATGGATGTTCTCTTTGTAATATAAATTACAACTTTTAGGGATTTTAGCCTGGTGATTTGCTCTGTCTTTACTTTCTTAGTACTTTGAATCGCTATTATAGTGTATATGGATTTCTTTTGTTTGTTTTTACTTTTAAAATAAAAATGCTATATGAATCAGGTTTTGGTGTATGAACGATGTAGGGTTATTGCTCTTTGAAATTCATTTTACGAGTTCATAGATTTGCATATATTCACTAAGGTTCTACTTAGCTCTAGCGGAAACTTTGTATGAATCTTACTAATTTAATTTCAAGAGCAATTGGACATAAACCAGAATTATATTGTAGGTCTAATTCTATTGCTTGACTAGAGTGATCTGGCTCTATTTACAGATACTAATGAGTGTATTGAGAATGGCACCAACCCAGTCTGTCCGCAAAACTCTGACTGTGAGAACTCCATTGGCTCCTACACCTGTTCATGCTCTTCTGGGTACCGCACAGACCCAGCAGATGAAAATAGTTGTAAAGGTACAGCCTCATAGAGCACTAGACCAAGCATTATTGTTGAATTTGATCCAGGCTTCAAATTTTGGTCAGCTGCATCACCACAATTTGAAAAATTTTAGAGGAAATGTTTTAAGAGCAAATGTACCCTATTTATACAGTAATCAATTGCAATGAAAACAAATGGAATGTCCTGCAGATCATATGAGACAAGGTTTTACTCTTGGTCGTGCTTGACTAACTATATTTCTGCTTTGAAAGGATTAACTTTTGCAAGACATTGGCACTAGCCCTCTTTTTTTCCCTCAAGACGTGTTTATATGAAGGCTATAATTCCCTTGGAAATGGTAACTATAAGAAAGAATGATAGTTATATAGTAACATATTCCCTTTGACCACTTTCATTTCTGGGGGAAAAAATGGTATAGTTTGATCGTTACCAGTCAACAAAAGCTGTGCTGATCAAGTCCCGCATCGTGAAAGGGTTAAGTAAGAATTGTTTCACTAATAATTTGAGCTCATCACTGCTAATTTAATGTGTATTTTTGGTGTTGTTGTTGTTGTTGTTGTTGTTGTTGTTGTTACTATTACTATTATGCAAATTCAAACTTTTATTCAACATCTTATCAAATTTACCCAGATGTTGATGAGTGTGCAGAACTGACCCATGATTGTGAGCAGGTGTGTGATAACATACCAGGCAGTTTTAACTGCTCCTGCTATGGAGGAAGTACACTGAACCAGGATGAAAAAAGTTGTTCTTCAGGTAGGCCAAGAGGAAAGCATTTTGAGAGCTGCAGATACTTTGTACTCGTATGTAAGAAAACTATTCGTGTAAGCTAAACCCTTGTATCTACCTGACTAAAAACCATCAAGAGATTTAAGGAATTTTTCGCAAAATTAAGATATGATTCTCTGGTTTTAAAATCTTTTTCAGTTTTTGAAAATTGATTTAAGAAACAGAAGTAAGATCATGTTGGTGAGTGTATAGATTGAAATTGATGCATGTTTAAAATTTCCTGTTTTTAATTTTTAAAATAGCAATCACCTAAAATAGAGTCATGGTTTTAAAGCAATATCTTTTTTATTCTAAATAATATGTTACATTTTTTTATTACGTTAAAAAGTGGACCATTATAAAGGGGTGTTGTATGTTATAAGATCTAGAAGATGATCTAGAATTGAGCAGTTTCAGCTTCAGAAGCAGCACTGATGACAATTCAAAATCTTAAAAATTTCATCTAAATGATATATCTCGGGGAAACATTTCTACTTAGGATGCTGAAAATTGACAGTATAGTTTTAAACTGGAAGTACTTTTCCAACCTAATCAATTTACATAGAAATTTACAGAACTTGAAAGTTTAGAGGGCAACTGTAATTAAGAATATTAAAACACATCAACTTAACTTAACAGTGAAAACATGTTATTAAACTTTATATGCACAATAATTATATCGCATAAATCTTTATTTTATTAAATGACTAGGCATCTCTTGCAACACTGCATGTGACCATTTTTGCCAGCAAAATGATGATGGGTCCAAAGAATGCAATTGTAGGAGAGGGTATGAGCTAGATACTGACGGCACAACTTGTAATGGTGGGTACTCACCTGAACCTCATAATTAATTTTGTGCTGGAAAAATAATTGCATTTTTTTAAAAAGCTCTTACTTTTTTTTTAGAAATATATTCCATTTATCTCAATTTTAGACTTTTCACCATATGATCTTTTCGTAGATAAAATCCAAAGACTGAATCTCTTGTCAACAATCCCACATTTAATTCTCATCATCATTATCATCATTGCAATTGATGTCATGAAACTCACAAATAAAAAAAAATCCTTCCCATGACTTAATAACAATGTACACACAGTTTACTAACAAATTTTTACTACAAAGAACCCTTCAGATGGTTTCAATTTGGGTTACTTTCCAAGTACGGCACCTGTAGAGGTCATTTGTAATATTTTGAGCTAGATTTAAATAATCTTCTCCTATTCTTCTATTCTATCACAATTTGATATTTAGGGATGGTTTAGACTTTTTAGGCTCATATGGATAAGTGAGGCTTTTCTTAACTTTAAAATACTCAATAATACTTAATTGTTCTTTCTTATCAAGTGAAGGGTGACCATTTAATTTAGTTATTGATTTTAGCTATGTTATTTAGTAACATTTTAAAATTTTGTTAACATATTCAATTGAAAGATCAATATAATAATAATTTATATTCGAATTTCAGTTATAAGTAATCTCTCCTTAACATAGATTAATGAATATTTAGCCTTCTTCTTTGGCCTTTCTTTGAAACTATTATGAGAGACAGTATGTTTTCAGAGTTCTAGTTTATAAAGACTTCATTTGAAGTTAACAATACTTTTATCATATTTTTTTTTTTTTTCATTTAGACTTAGATGAATGTTTTGGCAAAACTCCCTGTAGTCAAGGATGTACAAACACTGTTGGAGGATTCACCTGCTATTGTTTTTCTGGCTTCCAGTTGGCAGCAGACAACACTTCTTGCACAGGTTGGTTAACTACCTAATTCTTACAATGCTAGTGGATCGAATAACAAATTTTTAGTCAATGTTTGTCAGTGTGTAAAGTTTTTTAGAAGCCATTGGCAGAGTGGTTGGCACACTTCTCTTGTATTGTCATTGTGTGATAATCATCCACGTCATCTAATCTTTCATGTCTGTTAGTCTTTTGTCCTATCTGTTGGTCAATAGCTGTTTGGTATTGTCTCTCCTAATCAATGTTAGTGCAGTAAACCTCAGGATGGCCAGATAAATAAAGTACAAGAGAGAGTTCATTAATCTTTTTTGACATAACTATTATTTTCAAACGACAAAACTGCAAATCACAGAAACATTTATTTTTAAGTGATATCCAGTACATGCTCTATTTTTTTCAAGAAAACGAACTTGTAAATGTATGCCTTAAAATCAATTGCCAAATAATACTGCTTTATGTTAATTCTTTTATTGTTTACAGACCAAAATTTGACAAACTATAACATGCATCTTTCAAAGATTTACTGGTATTTGATAAATGCATTAAAATTGTATTATTTCACCCTCTTTGCAGAAAAAAAAGTATTCTCTAACCGCAAATACATTTTATGAGAGCTGTGAAACAGTCTCATTTCCTTTGTGTGACGGAAAATGACTTGCATTTTCATATTACAACAGGATGACTATGCTGCTCATGTTCAGATGTGTATGCAGAATTTAAAATGAGTACTGTTATTTTGGCAGAGTGTGAGACAAGCTACTGGGGTGACAATTGTGCCAAACAGTGTCAGTGCAATGGTCACGGTACCTGTGATAGAGCAAGAGGTTGTGTCTGTGCCCCCGGCTGGACTGGCACCAGGTGAGCTTGATCAGGCAATGTCATTTGTTCTTCGTGAGAAGCAAGAGCACCTTTTTCATGAATACAATCTTTAATTTGCTCACTTAAGGGGAAAAGAGAAGATGATTGGATGTGCAAAGTTAAAAAAAAATTCTACATGTGAATAAGTCATAACACTAACATTTTACTTGCACTAAAAAAATTTCGTTTCCAGCAATCTATTTTTTCAGGAGAGTAAACAGCTTGGTTTTAATAATACCACAAAACATAATTGACATTCAAAAAAATTTATATAAACACTTCACTGGACATTTTAAAATCGTTAAGTACACTAAAAGTTAACATATTCCTACTGCTATTATTACAATATTACTGGACTGTTTAATACTGATAACCATTTTATAGGTCCATATAGAAAGGATATCTTCAACTTTATTTCTTTCTTTCCCATTTTATGATCCTCAATCCATTTATATTTGCACTTGTGGTTGTCTGCTTGCGCAGGTGTGTCAATGATGTTGATGAATGCGCTGAGGATAGAGTATGCCCTGCTGGTCAACTATGCACAAATACAATTGGCTCGTATAAGTGCAGCTGTCCATCAGGATATTCCATGCAATCTGATGTTTGTATAGGTGTGTATTTCATATGAGCAAAACACCCAGCAGACATGAAATGAAAAGCCACCATTTTTTTGACTGAACAAATTTTAAAGAGAAGGAATTTTATAAAGATAATTTAAATAATACTGACACTCAGGCAGCAATATGAATGTTGGACCTTGTATCTAAAATATGTCTGTGCTCGTTTTTATTATGTTGTAATATTAAATAACTAAATTTTGTATGGTAACGCTTAGAACATTACATTCCTATGTGAAATCTGAGAAATGGAATTGTTTTTCATATCAGCATCTTCATTCATAAATATTATTTCATATATCTATATAATGTCAAAAGGATCTCTTGATAATTTACAGAAATTGTTATAAGTATGTTTTTAAACCTTGCAAATAATTATATTTCCAGATGTTGACGAATGTGATGATGTCTTACTCCACAACTGTGATCTAAGTACTCAAGACTGCAATAACAATATTGGCTCTTATTCATGTGTTTGTAGAACTGGTTATGCAAGAGATGATAACAATGAGTGCACAGGTATGGTTTGAAAGTTAATAAGGATGGTGTGCCCTTTTAAGGAAAATTGCAATGCAAAGTGTCCCAAAATTACTAGTTTTCATGGTTATCTGCTAAAACATGAATCTTTTTGTATCACATTGTACTCTATCCAAAATTGCTAATATCAAGTTTGATGAACTAAGAAACTAATTTAATAAGTGGCAAACATTGTGTATAATACCTATTTTGGCAGAAACATGTAAACTAAAGTCTATAAATGTTAAGGTCATTAAAGCTTAATAACAAGAAATGTTAAAGATGGACTTTCTTATTGCCTTAAACCAGACATTGATGAGTGCTCCAGTCAGAGCCATGGTTGTCAGCAGTTGTGTGAAAATACAGATGGCAGTTACAACTGTGATTGCTATCTGGGCTACAGGTTGGACTCTGATAGACAGACCTGTGTTCTTAGTAAGTCTTTGTAGATCTCTTGCATTTAGAGACCAAACTAAATTAGTGAATGACTAAGTAATACTAAAGGTCACATCTCTTTTGCACATCTGGAACTATAATTGTCACAACTATTGTAATTAATAAAACTTACTTCAACCTGTAAGAGCTTTGCATGTTTGGTAGGCCCTATTATTCTTTTTAGAATGGAAATAATTATAATTCTTTTAATGTTCAGGGTTTTTAGCATCTCTTGGTATGTAATTGTTTTCTTTACCTGTAGATATTCCTGCACTATTAAGTCCAATAGCAAAAACCATCTATGGCATAAAGGAGACGAAAAAAAGAAAAGAAAATTAGGTTTTAAAATTTTCATTCCATTCTTTTTAGAAATCAGTTGCTTTTTATTTTTGAAAAAAAACAAACAAAACAGCAACACTCAATAAAAGTTTTTGGTTACCTTATAGGATCTGATCCATGTGAGGGTATAAGCAACCTCAACTGTAGCCAAATCTGCACTGTGGACTCAAACACTAATTCAGCTCATTGTCTCTGCAACTCGGGATATGGTCTAGTTGGAACAGAGACGTGTGAAGGTGAGGAAAAAGACATTAAAAGACAAAAAGAACATATTTAAACATAACTGTCTGTTAAATGCACAAAGATCTGCATCTGTGACAGAAACATTATTTTGACTATTAATCTATCTCTGAACAATTTTTCATCAGACAATCCTGTTCCATACCAAGTTGTTTTACCAAAGGAGGACCTGCATTGAAGATATTAAGAATGTAAATTTCAACAAACTTTGGGATTCCATAGATTATAGCATTGTATATAGGCTTCTAATATATTTTACGTATAGGGCTATTAATACAATATTGTGGTAAACTAACGACTGGGCTATTAATACAATATTGTGGTAAGCTAACGACTTGTAAAAAGATTTGGAAATAAGAAGGCCTAAGGTGATATAAAGTTGTAAGCTATCGCGACATTGTATTTATGAAACCTTTTCAATTTACTGATTCAGACATTGATGAGTGTCAATATGACCACCTCAACCTATGCGGCTACAAGCTTGGCTGTGTCAACACTGTTGGAGGATTCCAATGTACATGCCCTCGAGGGTCACAACTTGACAATGATGAAAGGTCATGTGTAGGTAAGTGATAGTTGTGCACAATTGAAAATGAGCATGAAGAGCGTATGTATAATCTTTTTCTAATTCCGTGATGGTACCTTGAGGTACTTAAGGATATTCATTTGAGTTTGAACAGTTCAGCAAGATTAAGCCTCTCTTTATATGGGAGGGGAAATAATACATTGATACCGGTACATCTTAACAGTGTAGGTATAATAACTAGTTTAAAGTACAAATAAATTAATCAGTAGGTTTTATTCTCCCTGAATGTTACCCATATTTTTAGTTCTTTTTTACCATCCTACATGTTAGACGATACGAACTTACAAAATACTTGAAAGTTGTCTTTTGTTTTCTCTACTATTTGTCTAGCCTGTGGGACAGGGACGTGGGGTAACAACTGTGCTCATAGCTGTCACTGTGACTGGGAAGGAGCCAGCACTTGTGATCCAGAAAACGGCTGTGTGTGCAAATCAGGATTTACTGGTAAGAGTATTGCAAAACATAAAATACTATTTTTATACCTTTTTAAGATGTTTTCTGCAACTTAGATCATAGAGATTAAAATAAGATACTGCAAATTAATCTAGCAGCTGAATTTGAAATCTGTTCACAGAATTTGACCACATGCAACGTTTACTATCTAGCAGCTCAACATAGGCATTGTTTCCGTTCAGATATGTTAGATTGTGATTTATTATTATTATTATTATTATTATTATTATTATTATTATTATTATTATTATTATTATTGATGTTGTTGTTGTTGTTGTTGTTGTTGCTATTGATGCCCAAGTTGTACACATCCACACACAACACGTCTTGCCAATCTTGATGTTTTAAACAAAATGTAAAGTTCTATTGATTGCAAAATATTATTCAATTAAAAAAAAAAAAATTAAATTCACCTGCTGCGATCGACTGCTTGATCTAGCGGTAACAACAATGTTATGAAGTTGCCTCTTTAAGCTCTGGTTGATTACATACATAGATGTGCTCATCATGTAACATTGTTTTGTAACATTATAGGCATAGGCCCGCTACGCCTACCCTAGCGCATCAAAGAAGTGATGCGCGGTCACAGATTGATTTCTATTAATTGAAATCTGTGTGCAGGGCTTCCTGCCCCCACTTTCCTCTCCCCAGTAACATTCAAGTTCTGTCGCGTTGTGACGTCACTGAGCGATCTAGTGCTATTTATAAATCTATGGTAGCTATTTATTTGTTTTCTTTTAGGGCAAGACAAAAAAGTCTACAGATTGCTGCAATTTCTGTTATATTTGAAGCTTTCAGCCATTGTTTATAATCAAAATTCAATTTTGATGTTAATGTTTCCACTTTCTGTATATTTAGGAACCTATTGTGAGAATGACGTTGATGAATGTGCCAGTGGTGCTCTTACCTGTGAAGAGGGAGAGAGCTGTGTCAATCTGAGAGGCAGTGCTGAATGCCGATGTTCACAAGGTTATACCCGTGTACTGGGTACTTGCACAGGTTTGTAGATCTCCTGTGTAGGGGAATAAATATATTTTGCTTTAGAAAAATGTTTGTAAGAGGTGCAAGATAAAATAATGCAGAGCACATGTGAGGGTTTAATCAGGCACATATTGGATTTTGGTCTCATCAGGTATGCTCTTTAAGTTAAATCATATGAAAAATATCAATCATGGGGGTAATTCTTGAGCCTGAATTGACTTACATGTATTACAGCTTATTACAACTAACAAATTTCTCTGTACTTAAGCTTTAGACAGTAATTTGCTTATAAACCAAACTTTCAGATGCTTCATTATGTCCAGCTTACTCTAATTAGTAAGTAAATTACATTTTAATGTAAATATAAATGATTTAGACAAGATGAAATGTTGGAAAAGAAGGCTCAGTGTTCGATGTTTAATGAATAAAATAATTTCAGTACACAGTACTTTAGAAGGATTTTTTTTTTCATATTTCTTAAATTAAAACTTTTAAGTCTTTATTTTGCCTTTTACCATTTAAGTGTTGAATAAATATAAACCAAAGATGTCATAAACATACGCAAAAAATAAAACTGATACCTTTCTTCTAGATTTGGATGAATGTGCTATTATGAGCAACAATGACTGTGACCAGCTCTGCACAAATTATGCTGGTGGTTATCAGTGTTCTTGTCATCCTGGATATAAAAGATCTGGAGATCAATGTGTCGGTGAGTCTGTGAGCTTAGTCATAGTCATTAGTCACTTTCAATAATAAAGGAACACAATATTATTGACCAGTTTTCATAAAAGACACAATGTGTCTTGATTATTTTAATTGAAAAAGCTGGTCCAATGTCAGATGTTTTTTGAATGAGGTGAAATAGTTAATATAAAAGTAGTGCAACAGAAAGAGAAATAGGCTAAATTGCAATGAAAATGAGATTATAAGAAAATATTAAACACAATTGATGCAGACCAGGTATAAGTTCTTATTTCTAAGTTTTTGTTTCTTTCTTTATTGGAAGCCATTGGTTAATTTGCACAGCTATTTTAAGAAGAAATTTTCTTTTTTAGAGTCTCAAATTACGTGGCGTTATTTATATATATATGTTATATATGTTATATTTTTCAACTATTATCTTATGGGTCTGACTGAAAAATAAATCTTGAAGAAGGAAAGATCATTAAAATTATACCTTTTAATGAATGTCAGATACTTCACTCAACAAGAATCGATCTTTTTTTTTTCAAGATGGAAAGTAAAATGATACTTTAAAGAAGTACTTTGACTTCTTGTCTTTAAATGCCAGTGAAAGAAAATGACTTTAAGTCAGCCTGATCAGTTTTTGTTCTAGATTCCAGAATATTGAAAATATGAAAACAATTTTAACAAAACTAACTTGATTGTCTTGTTACCTGATAATTTGATTTGAATTTCTAATTTTACTCAGATGTGGACGAGTGCACTATTAATTCAGATGAGTGTGAACAAGGGTGTGAAAACAGTGAGGGATCTTACAGATGCACATGCCCTGAGGGTCTCAAGCTCCTTGTTGATGGAGTCAGCTGTGTTGGTATGGAAAATACAAGCACATACCCAACAAACATAGGAAATGATCAACTTTTTGACATTCTATCATACATTTGCAAGGCAATGTTTTGTTTAATGAGATGAGATGTGGTAATGATAACAGTCATGACTGCTGGCGGTGGCTGTTGATGCAGTCAGCAGGGACCTTCTCTGATTTGAGACTGTTACAGCAATTTGGTTTGCAAGCTTAAGGCTTCCAATTCCCTACCACACACTTGATTTACAATTGATATTCGAGATCTGAGATGATGACTGAATAATATATGAGTTATATCAAATAAACAAATGATAGAAAAACAGTGTTTTCTAGATGATTCTCTTATTTAAGGTAAGATACAAACAATTTTTAAAAAACTGTTTCGAGAGAAGATTTTGTTGATGTTGCTTGTAAAGTTGTGTATAGCAATTTTACGTATAATAGAGGTTTAACTCCACACATGTGCCCCTAAATATTATTTTTGGGCTCTGACTCACTAATATCAATAAAAATGTTACAGAACAAATTTCTCTTCATTTTTTTGTATTATTGTATGAAAGTTTGTTCACTAACTCTCTCATAATTTTTATTTTCAGTGGAAGATGCATGTGTTACAAGAACAGATTGTTCACACACTTGTGCAATTGTGAATGACACAGAGACTTGTTTCTGCCCAAGGGGAAGAGCTCTTGATGTGGATGGTGCCACATGCATTGGTAAGTGTGACTTGATTTGAGTATTATAAGTGAACAACAACCAAGCCAAAGGTAAATGCATTATTTCAGATTTTCATATTGAAAGAAAGATATACCAGCTATGATGTTGAGACAATATTTGAAGAAAACAAACCTACCACTACGAAAGCAACTTTTTTATATACATCTAGATATGTGGACTTTTGTTTAAAATTTAAGAGGTATTTAATTGGACTTTACAACAGGATTATTTTGTTTCAAAATCATGAAATTGCTTCCATACTTTGAAGCTCCTCTCAAAGGTTTTTCAAAGTTAGACAAAAGTCGCACTCATACCGCAGTCCTAAGGAATTTTGCAAAAGAGCATTATCATCATTTGCACTTATCAATACTATTTTATTATTCTTGCAGATATTGATCTTTGTGCTGGAGCTCCCTGTGTCAGCATATGCAATGAGACACTAAATGGTACCAGCTTTGAATGCTCCTGTGTTCCTGGACAGCAACTGACCAATGATGGCTTTAACTGCTCTGGTGTGTAAATATTACAAAACATTTGTTTTTATCAATATTTCAGAGGCCTAAGTGTTTATTATAACAGACTTCCTTTTTTTGTTACGCCATTACCATTTAAATATATTTTTATTGATTTGTTCAATCTGATTTGCGTACTCAAAATTTATATATAAAAACAACGTAATATTTTTTAAATTTATAATTCATGCACATTTCATTAATTAAATAACAGTATTTTTTGTAAAAAATAAATACTTTGGATGGAACATTATAAAAATTTACCAGGGGCCTTAATGTAATGGTGAAGGTTATTAAGAATAATTAACTTAATGCATATTTCTTTGCAATTATTTGTTTGATGTTGCAAAATATTAGTTTTATTAAAAGTTAAACTTTAATTACATGTGCATGCACATTTTCTTTAGTTCTTAAACTAGTGGGTCTTTCAAGAGTGCAAAGTTATCATTATCAAATAGTGTGATCCATAAATCTGGCTCAGAATATATGCCTTTTAAAATTAAATACTTTCAATGGCAATAAGTATTGGCAATTTGTTTTTGTCAAATAAAAAA
The DNA here is from genome assembly GCA_003991915.1 of Elysia chlorotica. NCBI lineage: Eukaryota > Metazoa > Mollusca > Gastropoda > Plakobranchidae > Elysia > Elysia chlorotica. Next base: position 289,993 of record RQTK01000287.1, read on the forward strand.
AATTGAAACAGTGTTGGCAATTGCTAAAGATGAATATTCATCTGATAGTATGCCTATATGTACTCTGATTTTATCCATCAAAGTTCATGGTCCATGATTTTTCTACGTGTAGACGTAGATTTATTACATGGTATTTTTAACAACGCATGATATGGCCATTAATATTTATTAACTTTTAAATAATTTTCATCATTTTTCTGTTTTTCTTAATGCTTAAACAGACAATAACCAGTAACTTGAGTAAAATTTTTATTGAAAAAGATAATTATTAAAGGCTTCCACTCTACTTTTGGTAGATTGTGTTGAAGGAAGCTACGGAACTGAGTGCTCACAACAGTGCAGCTGTAATACCTTTGGTACAGCCTCTTGTGATAAGGTGTGTGATATTACTTATACATCAAAGACAAATGTTTTTTTTTTGTCTTGGTGAGTGCTTACAACTGTAAACTAAAAATAGCAAAATATGTTTTACAGTCTCGACAAAAACTCTTGACATGCAGCAGGTTTACTTTTCAGTCATAAATCTTGCTACTGTATAAATAATTGTATGCAGCATGCTGTTGATGTAAATGCTTTTAAGAAAGGAAAGTGACAGCATTAGTGCCCATCATTTTAGTGTTATTTTAGTTGTTTCATTTCAGTTGATCATGGATTTTTTTCCACAGTGAGCAATAGTGGCATGGGCCAATGCAGCTGGTAGCCTAAATATCAAATTTTTTTACTAGTATCTTTTCTGTGCAGGAAAATGGTGTTTTGATAGAATCCCTAACAAAGCAGATAAGGAAAATTTGTCAAAAGACAATATGTACTAAAGTTGATATAATTCCAATTTGTTGCACGTTTTTACATGAGCTAAACTTTTAGTGACACTATTGATGAATCTTGTGAAAAGTATGTGTTATTTGCTAAGATTTATGTTTAATCCTAACATTAACACCTGGAGTTTTGATAAGTTTGCGCAATATCGAGTGCTTACTTATCTCTCTGAAAAAACAGTAAATTGGACATCTGTTCTTTGCAACATTTATAATGGCTTTATTTGAAATATGTCTTACTCTTAGGTGTTTTTTTTTTATTACAAGCCCAAAACTAACTCGTTTTTTACAATTCAGTAATTTTTAAAGAACCATTTTACAAGGTTGTATTTCTATAGTTCCTTTTTTATTGCTTGTGCCAAAAATACATTGCTATCATTTTAGTATCTTATTTCAACCTTATATTAAACTTATCCATCTCAATAATATTCTTAGGTTACTGGAACCTGTACTTGTATTGCTGGCTGGGGTGGAGTTGATTGTGCAACAGATCTTGATGAGTGTTCCGACAACTCGCATAATTGTTCATCTAAACCTTACTCGACCTGCGAGAATACACCTGGTAGCTTTGTCTGCAAATGTGATGATGGATACTTCACTGAAAATGGGCAATGTTCTGGTAAAAAAAACAATTGCCAAAAAAATTAGAAAAGCAAAACAAAGGTGCTTTTACAATTTAAGATTGACATATCTGTTTAATTAAAAGGTGGGTGGGTGTATTTTTAAAGTATTGTCTGCTAAGAAGGGATCATACTTTTTTTTTCTTTTCAGAATTAATAGTGTTGTAGTTTGATTTTTTTCTTTTTTTAAAATTAATTTCAAAACAATAAACTCATTGAAATAAAAAAACACAAGATTCTTTTATGCTTTTTCATATGCAATATTGGAAAAATTACAATACGATTTATTATAGCAAAGCTTTGAGTATGCATAGAGAAAGCAAAATAATTACCTTGAGACCTTCTATGATTTGGTAATTATCATTTTTTTGTGCTATCAAATACCATAATTAAAGAAGAGTGAGTTAAAAGACATTTCTCTACTGCTCTTATTTAAATCAGTCAAGGCGCTGTGTTTTTCAGATCATCAATTTAACAATTGATATTATAAATAAGTAACCGATTTCACATTTCTTTTTTGCTTATCTAAAAATCCAGAGATCTCTTTGCAGCTAAACCTTTTAATAAAACGTTTTTGTCAGATTTTATTTTTTATGCAGTGTAATATTTTTTGGTTCTTTTTAAGAGGAGCTTACTCAAGTCTAAGGCATCAGCCATTTGTTGTTTTTTTTTTTTTAGTTTCCTTTGTGCCCAGCAAATTCTGATTTAATGAAAAGACATTTTGATTTGTTTTCCATGTTTCCTTCAAAAAGCCACAGGAGACTTCAGTGCAGTTTGAAACAATTAAAGACTTTCCATGTTTTTCTTTTTCTTTACTCTCTTTATCAAGCATGCCAAGTATTCACCTTTGGTGATGAGTGTGCAGGTTTATGTGACTGCAGCAGAGACTACAGCTCTGGTTGTGATGCAGTGACTGGCGCCTGCATCTGTAACTCTGGCTGGTCTGGGGCTAGCTGTAATACAGATATAGATGAGTGCTCTGTCGCAAACAACTGTACTGCAGCCAACAGGACTCACTGGGTACATAAGGATATTAATCATAATGAAGATACAGAAGTAATATTGCTTTGCCATAGATTTTTAGTTAAGTGATCAGTTTTAAAAAAAAAATGTTTAACTTTGAACTGAGTTTTGTTTTCTCGTTTATCTATTTTATAACTCTGTAGTATTTTGAACGGTATTGAGGCTTGAACTTATTTTAAGTATATTTTCTTTCATTATTTTCAAATATAAGATTTCACAGATATGTTTAAATAACACCTGTTGCTTTCAGCATTTTGATGGCAAAAGTTTTTAATTGGATATAAATACACTCAACTCACTATGCTCTTTCTCATAGTTACTAATGAGGTTATTTTTAGAAAGTATCTATTCTAGTTGTGGTTTGAAAAATGTGCCTTTACACATCAATAATTTTTCCTTCCTAACCACAAAACTCACATAAAAAACGTTTTTTTTCCCTACATAATTTTTACAGATCTGTGCTAACACACCAGGCTCTTTTTCGTGCCAGTGTGATGAAGGATATCAAGACTCTAATGATGAATGCATTGGTATACAATAAATCTGTTTTTATTGCCGACTTATAAGTTTCTCCGATTTTCGAAGTTACCTAAGTTTTCCACCGAAAGATCTTGAATTATGTGGGTAGAGTACCTAGTTTCAAGTACATCTTTTGAAATTTTCTAACGTTTTTTGTAGGTTTTTTTTTTATATAGTTTTTACAAGATTTCAAGCTACTAATTTTTTAATAAGCAGTTTTTCCAGAAAGAAGAGATACATTTTAAGTGTCCATGTTCTCTATCTTCTAATACTTTCTTTTTTATGTTAATGATTTCAAAATGTTTTGTTTGTGTGTGTCCATATCATTATGTTCTTTTATTCTATTTATCTATAATATATTTGTGCCTAGCATTTCTGTTATATCTCATTGCATGTATCAGATTTTGGAATCTTTTTTTTTAATTGAGTAAAATATGAGAAAAGTTTAATAATAATTATTATGAACTACTAATAAGAAAAACAAACTGCACACAAAACAAAAGGAGAATATTCTCATTATTTCCCAAGTGAATTGAATTTCCATCATAAAATAACAAATTATATTTCAAATTAAATAAGAAAGTAGTTCAATATTACTTGTAGTTAGGATTTTTGTTTTGTTTTTTTGTAGTTTTTTTTTAAACACATTCTCTTCATCTTTACCTTCATTTTAAGATGTAAATTCACGCAGAAAAAACATTCCATTGTCTTTACAGATGTAGACGAGTGTGCAGCAGACTTTACAAATTTATGTAATCAGAACTGTACCAACACTGTTGGGAACTACACTTGTTCGTGTAACTCAGGCTATGTGTTAGCATCAGACAGAAGGACATGTGAAGGTGAGAGACACAATATATGAACCAAGTTTGCCTGAACAACAGCCATCTATTATAGTTTTGAAAATTTCTTGTTACTGTCTGCCACCATATTGTTCAGAAGTACGTGTGTATATTATAAGATTTAGAAAGGAAACTATCTGTTGAGTATAATTAGACATTTTTTTTCATATCAATTAATCAATGCCCTGCATCACATTTTTATGACTCATCTTTTTGTATGCTATATATTTCATTCAGAAACGATTAAATTGTTGTTCTTTTAACTTTTTTAGAGAAACATTCTATACAGGTGCAGTCACATCATCAATTACAAAAGTATTTAAACTTAGAATTTGTTCTTGTTCTTTAAAAAATATTTTGTAAAAATAATAATCTGCCCGAGTATAAGTTTTCCTACACTGGGAAATGGTGGCATACAGCTTATTTCCACTTTATCAAGTTTAACATTGTACAGCTCATAGCCCAAGTACTGGTGATTTAGTACATCTATCCATGTTCACAAAGTTTTTTCATCATCCTATTTTGTATTACAACCTATTCACTTCATCATTTCCTTTTGATTTCTGACCAGATGAGGATGAGTGTTCCTCAGGGCAGCATAGCTGTGAAGACATTTGTTCCAACGTTGAACCCTCCTACACTTGTTCCTGCCAATCAGGGCGAGAGCTTGACACTGATGACAAAAGCTGTTACAGTAGGTTTTCCATGAGAACAATTCTTTAAGATTTAATGTTAAATATGATGGCTGTAAGAATATAGCATCTCTCTAGTCATGAGAATAAACATGATTCATAGTCATAGCAAATAAAAACCACAAGTCATAATGTCAATGTCGACTCTGACAGTGGCAATAGGAAGGAGATTGAGAGACTTTTGAGATGTGGACATGCAGAAATTATGCTGATTTTTTTAAAATCAACTGCAGAAATTATCAAAAAGCTACGTTTTAGTTCAATAGAAATTATCATTGTTGTTAGGAAAAGGAAAAGCATATTTTTTTTTCATACCAGAAGAAATGACAACTTAAAAAAGAAGATCATTGCATGAAAGATAGATACTAAACTTGTCTGTAGTAGTTGAAGAATGAACTACACACAGTTAAATAATATTGATTGTAGTGGTGAGCGAAAACCTCCAAAATTTCTTTGGTTTTAAGTACTGTACAGTCTTCAGTAATATCAATATAATTGCAAGTTAATTGTAAAGGCAACAAAAAAACAACAAATAAAAATATTTTTCCTGGAATGAGCATTATTGTCTCTTACTAAAAATAATCATTTTTAGATATTAAAAAAAAATTCTGATTGCAAAGCAGTTGCACTACTAAAATGACAAAACACCATGAATATTGCTCCTTTCCTCAGCTGCTTTCACAACCTCTAGCACAGTAACCCTGGTAGATCTTGATGCCACAGGTCTCAACCTAAGGGAAAAATTGGGAGATGATTTTAGGAACATGGTGGCTCTTGTGCAACCAGAGGTGACTTTAAATCATTTTTATGCATCTAAAGTAAATGTAGTGATGGAAATAAGGAATTTCATTGTATTTTACAATGTTTGTTTTTACTTTTGTTATTGTTATTTTGTGCGTTGGCTTTTAGACTTAAAAAATAATATTTCTATTTGTGTTATAATATTTGCTCGTATGATGAGTCATAGTAATGAGAGCAATATTAATAATTTTCCCCTTAAATATTTTTTTCTATTCATGGTATTAAATGTATCAAATGAGATGAAGCACTGAAGTCAATTCCGTTTTGTTTTGTATTGATGATATTGATATATCAATTTATTAAAGTAAGATATTAATGCTCCTTTGCATATTGAATTTTTTTTTTTTTTAACACAAGTTTAATAATAATGGTACAAACTTGTTATACTCTATGGGTAATTCTCACACACACAGGTGTCTGTAACTATTGTATATATTGGGAAAATTATTATGCATGCCTAAATTTTTATTTTGCTTTTTCAGCTCTTAAACCATTTCAGAGAGTACGCTAGTGGTGTGACAAAGATTACTATCAACGAACTTAGGTTTGTGTGTTCGTTAATTTTTTAACAACAAATTAATACTTCTGAAAAAACAATGTTTTTTAGATATTTTTTTCTCCTCTTTTTCAGCAGTGTCATTGTAAAATGGGTAACATAAATTCTTGTTAAGATTTTAGAAAATCATTTTTGATTATTGAATACAAAGATATAATTAGTAATAAATTACTGAAAAGCACACATCTTCACTGGTATCTGTATTATTGTACAAATTCTCTCTTTGCATTTTGATGCATTCTTGCTTATATGCCCAAATGGCTGTTTTAAATTCAGGCCTGTTGCAGGAAATGAAATTAGAAGAAGGAATGTGCATAATGTACCTGAAACACAGGTGCCAAGCAGGCATAGGTGGTATCACTGGGCTTTCATTCAGCAAATGAGAGTTGAAGTCCACGATAGGGGAAATTCATTTGGTCCACTACTGTTTGGATCAATGTCTGTATAATGTGGTGGACTGATACAGAAGTGCTGGTACCCTGGCGCTGCCTTTATTTGGTAGCATATACAATTGTTAGACATAAGTTGTGGAAGCCGTCCCCTTTGTCGTCTAGTTGATGATATTGGAAATTAATAAACCAACCAACCAACCAACCTGAAATACACGATTTTAGATTGAAAGTGCCTGTTGAGTTTAGATATGAAGCTTTCTCTTTCTTCTTGTTTACTTTCTTCATTTTAATGACACAAAGCCTGTTTAAAATGTAATGCCTGTCAATTGTGTTATCTACTACAGAGCAGGAAGTGTGATTGTGGACTTCACCACAGTAATCAATTCAGAAACAACAGACAATGCTGAGAGTAGCGTAGCAGATGCTTTGGTTGCCTTGGCAACAAATGGTATCACAATAAATGGAACATACACTACAGCTGAAGTTGTCATAGGAAGCCTTGTTGGTATGAATTAAATAAAATCACTCCCATTGTCGCAAAATTAAAGCAGTTATTAAAATCTTCTTGAGATCATTCTTAAGTAAATACAGGTACTTGCAATAGTGTAATTATATAATTTATTAAACTTCCTATGCATTGAAGCAGAATTTTATTTTTCGCAAATTTTAAGGTGTTTTTTTTTTCTTTGGCTTTTTATTGCTTATATAAATTGTTATAAGCACCGGCTACCACAGACAAATTTATTTTATCTCATTATATAGAGCATGAGTCACATGATGGACACATCCGAACATGCTTTCTATTGTTACTGCCCTTTTTGAACAACATAATAAAATCTTTAATGACTTTTTAAAAATTGTAATGAATTTGGAGTTCTACTTGCCATCATCATTCACAGTAACGAGCAGTACAGACAAGTGCGAGATAATGGCAGTATTGAATGCTTGTGATGATGACCAAGTATGCCTCATATCAGAATCTGGATCTGCTTTCTGTTCAAGGTACGGGTAAACTCAGGGAGGCATTTTTATTTATCTTTGTATTACTGGTCGTGGTGGGCTTTTAGAGATGCAGACAGACAGACAAGAGTGAGATACAGATGGAGAGGGAGAAATAGAGAAAGAGGTAAGGAGAGAAGATGGAAAGTAGAACAAAAAAAGGAGAGGGCACTGTTCTTGAAACCAGTTCAAAAAAGAGGGAGGCGCTAAGTAATGGCACGGATGGTCGATCAAGAGAACAAACCATAGAAAATACCTAATGCATGTACTATAGACTGGTGTAATGACTGGAAAGGGTCAACAGACTTCCCTGAAATGGACAGTTAACACAGCATAATCAAAGAAACTAAACTAACAGCTGATATCGTGATCTATTCACAATCCCATACAAAAAGAGAACCATACCTAAAAAAGAGATACCTGACCAAAGAGCTTCAAGATGCCTGTTACAAAGCTAGGTGATGTCTATCTAGGTGGGTGCCAGAGAGTTCATAGGGTCATCAGCCCACGACCCTCTGAGTAAGCTCTCAATATTTGGCAATAGGAGAACAAAAGCTGTAAAGCTACTCACTGAGATAGCCTTAAAGGTTTGCCTTGGAGAAGGAGAAATGAGGTGTTGCATAATGATTAAAAATTGGATTAGGAACTTAACCAAGTTGAGGATGGGGATTTGAATCAAAAGAAAGAAGAAAAAGATGGCATGGAGACACTTGGGAAACATGACCAGGAGTAGACCGAACGCCTAAAAGTTCCAGGAGTTAAGGGTCAAAACACTTTCTATAAGACAGGTTTCTTCTCTACTCTCTGATCTATCTCCCTAGTGATATTCTACACTGGGAGAGAGGTAGCTGTCCATGTTGATTGGACATGAGACATTTCGACTAAAGGGGGATGATTTAACAAAGCTATTATGATTAATGTATTTTCTTAAGCATTTCAAGGTTTTGCTCCCAAGAGTCTATATTAAAATCGATACTTTTGGCTGTTTGTTTGTCTATGTGTTAGTTAATGCTATTATTACCGACATAAGGACAATAATTAATGTATTAGTTCAAACTATTGCATACTTTATGCCCTTGCTCTGGGACAACTTGATTTTAATTCCAAATAATGCAAGCAGAACAATGGCTTTCAATTAGTTTTGAATACCAGTACGCGTAAATGCATGCTTTTTTGTGAATATTCCAAATAACATTCTTTTTTAAATTTTTTTCCATTGCAGCTCTTCAGATGGTAAGTAATGTTAGTTTAAAAAATTATACGGAACAGATTTTATGAAATCTCCCTTGAAATGAATCACATAGGTTGCTAATAAGACTACACAATAGCCATCAGGTAAGATGTCTCTGAAAAGAAGCAATATTGATAAGGTAATGAATGGTATAAAACTTATTTATAGAGCTTAGTTTGTTAGTTTATTAATGTCCAATGCCAAAAACTAGACTATTTTTGGATAGGTCCACAGACTATTGTCTGACAATTATAAATGCTGCCACACAGATCTGGAATACCATGAGTTCTGTCTCAGGGATCACTTTTCACTGGAATTTCTAGCGGCATAAAAAGATTGCGTCGGATAAATCACTAGCAATAATTGTATTCGTAAATAGATTTGCTAAACTAGTTATTGTGTACATGTTGGACAAATTGCCTTGAAAATAATTTAAATGGCTGATAATGTTCTTTATCCTATCTAGATGACCTAGACATTGGACTCATTGTTGGACTGTCTGTAGGACTACCTCTTGCTGCAATTGCAGCTGGCGCCATTGTAGTAGCCATTTGGTACAAGAAGAAGTACAAAGGCCAGAAAAGGTAATGGCACAAAAAAGCTTCAGTTGAAATTAGATGAACAATCAGTAAAATTAATATTAAACCTGGATGTTCAAAATATGTCATTCCTTTAATTTATTTAAAAACTCTCTCTCTCTCTCTCTCTCTCTCTCTCTCTCTCTCTCTCTCTCTCTCTCTCTCTCTCTCTCTCTCTCTCTCTCTCTCTCTCATACCATTTATAACACCCTTTTCATGTTACGCATATTTACTCACGTGGGTTTTCTTTTTTTTATCAACAGAGTCAATTCACGAATGGACAACTACAATGACTCTGTGTCTGAAGAAAGGTCTCGAATGTCCTCTCCAGACCCGTTTACTCTCTTTAAGACAAATCAGCTCAAAAGCTCACTGATTGAAGTTGATTAAAGATGATTACAAAAGCTTTAAATTTTCCTTGATCCTGGTTGATCAATATTATTTGGGTTTTTTTTTACATCTACTTCGATTCAACTTTTTATGTCTTTCGGAAGCATAAATGTTGAGGGAGGGAATTGACATTCGTCCCAAATATTGTATATTTAATTACATTTTCATAATGTTTAATTTTCTTTTATATTTTTAATCGCATTGTGCCTTGTGCTTTTAAGAAAAAGAAAAAACAACAAACACAAAAAAATAGTTTCAGAAGTATGCAGTAATGCACCTGTGAACAATGCCTAGTTGATAAATTTTCTTGACCATGCTAGATATTTGGCTCAAATTTGTATAAACTGCAGAGAATAGACAATGTTTTAAGAAAAGTTTTCATGATAACATATAGTGTTCTACAAACTCTATCTTTGTCTATGAAAATATTGATGCCGTTAAACCTTTTTTATAATGTTGAAAATAAAAATCCATTTGCTATTTAAATGTACAAAGGATCCCTTGAGAATTACAAATTTTTGTAAGTTTCCTAAAGAATAAACCTGTTATAGAGATAGAACTGCTTGTATTTACTTTTTTTAAAGTTTATATTCTATATGTAAGAATGAAAAAAAATCTCTTTAAACCAGATCTGATGGATGGATAAAAAAAAGTTTTTTTTTTAGTTTCATAACATTGTTGAGGCAAATGATATAAATAGACGATAATTTTTTTACTTACTAATAACAATTTTCTTTACTGAGGCTCTTGCGTCATGGCAAAAGTAAAGTATGACGAGGAAAGTAATGGGAAACTACTTCACATATGCCGTTTGCCTAGAACAATTGGGACCCTAACTATTGGTGTTCCAACACTCTGTCACAGAGTAAGGGGTAAACTTTATACAGGCCCTACTTTAAAAAAAAATTGATACTGTATGCAATTTAGATTAAAATGATGATATGCCAGTTTTTTTTCAATCTAATGTTTTTCTTCTCGTTTTCTTTCCATCATTCCAAGTCTTTTATAAAATGGTCCTCTTGTTCAATTTTAGCTGTAGCCTGTATGAATAAAAATATAATTTTTATCAAATGAATTCTTTCATATTGACACTTTGTTCAGGGATCAATTTTAATGAATTGATAAAATGAAAATAATAATTCACTCTGCTCTGCCTGCATTTGAAAATCAAATAAAAATGTAATATATTTTTACCCGAAATTCCATAGCAATGAATACAAGACCTTTCATTTTAAACAAATGCTGTAAAATCTTTATGTTAATCAGCACGCATCTCTATTTTAGGTAGCGCTTTGCAAAGATTTTGTGTTCTTGCTTTCGTCGTTCTGTTTATTATGCCATGAGAACTTGAGAGGTGTAGCTACTTAAGCACTGTTATTAATTGTGGGAATAGTGATATCTATCAAAACAAGCTCTTTGCAGGTAACGAATACATTAACCCACCAAAACACTATGATATCTAGCTACATTTTTCTGTACTTTGCTCAAATAACTTCTTTGACATGATCTGTATATATTGTTTTTCTCATTAGGAGTTATATTATTATGTGTGTATCACACATTAGATTGATATTATATCATTTTTAGTTAAGACTTCAGCCTGTTACAAAAAAATACTTCATGTAAGCTTACAAGAAAGGCAAAAGAAAATTCATGAACATAAAAAAGTCAATGCCAAAAGAAAATTCATGAACATAAAATAAAAAAGTCAATGCCACATTTCATTTTAGTCCTCAATAAAAAACGATTGTCTCATGATTTGTTGAAACATGACTTGTGTACTTGCTAAGCTCCATTAAAAAAAATTTTCAAAGTGTAAAATACTTAAGCAAAATAATTTTAAGCAAGGAATAATTGTTGTTTCTTTCTTTTTTTAATGTACATCTGAGACTACAGAACGAGCTTTCAAGTATTGATTTTTAACTTTTCATATTAATTTGTATCACTGTTTGTTAAAAATAAATAACTTTCTATCACTTAATTAATGTGCTGGTGTAGGGTTTGGTTACGGAAAAAAACAGGAACCTTGAGATAATAAAAAAAAATTTTTTTTAATTAAAAAAACCCATCCAAGTATCTGTTCTTTTGTTGCTGTTTTTTTTTTCTTTTTCTTAAATCTTTGAAAGTTAAAAATTATCTGATCAACATGTTTTACAATGTCACACTCCAATGTATTCTTATATTTGGCTTAGATCACTTGGGTAGGATTATGAAAAAGGTCGGAAACACATTCCCGTTTACCATCTGCCGGTACACTTTATTTGAAACACTGCTCTTCAAAAATCAAATACATACTGAAAGATAACAGGTGGGTAGGGGTGTTAGTTAAAGAGAAAGAATTACGTTTCCTAGGGCGAGCGGGTACGTAGACGGAGTGGTTTGGTAAGCAGAGAGTTCTTACGCGGGGACCACTGTATCTTATCCTATTCTGTCATAAACATATGAGGATAGTATGCCTACACGCTATCTTTTTCGAGGAGAGTGGATACATTGTTTTACTTTATTGTTCATTAAAAAAGATATTGAGACATACACGTTGCACGGTCTGAATTCTATGTGTCTTTGCTGCAGAGGCTCATACACTAAAAAACTGTCTAACCGCCTTGCCAGCCTCTCGTGACCATGCTTGGCCAGTTGCAGCAGTAGCATGAGCAGCAGCAGTAGTGTGGTTGTAAGAGTAATTGTCATACTGATACCAGGAGGGTTAGTATGTAGAACGTAATAATAGAACATACACTTTTAACAGGAGGAGCAGCATTAAAATGAAGATTATACTGCACCTATGGGGAATGCATTCTCTATAAGTAATTGTAATGGGATGTTTCACCCGAGTGTTTCCCTAAATGTGTCTCCTTTCTACTATTGAAGTTTCTGCTCGCGTGCATGTATGGATGAGAGAGAAATATCGAAAAGTAAAAAAATAAGAACTTTTGGAGTCGGAATATTAAAATATGGACCTACATGACATGTAGACCTATGGAATGCTCCATCTTCTCTATTCATATAAAGTGTATTAATTGAAGCGAGGGCGAACCTCATCCCAAGCTATTGAGCACACAAAAGTGATGTCTTTCGATTTTAAAAAGTACATTTTTTAAATTACTGTTTGGGCATTCTTGTCTCTGAAATTTCTGGATATCAAACTTAAATGGCATAACTCCCTGACATTTTTTTTTTTAATTTTGCGCTTGCATGGTAATCAGTAAATACGTGGTAGCAGGATCATTGCTTCTCAGAAACTGCGTCTCCATTATTTTGTTTTTACCTCGATAATATAATAATTAAAAGTTTGGTCATAAGGGATCAATGCAACCCATAAGCAGATGTGGAACATATGGCGCTTAGGAAACATAAGACATAGAGCAATATTTAATGAATTTATAGACATGTGACTTACGCAGTGCTTGGACATTACATATTTCGTGCACGACGGAAAAAAATACTAGCGCACATTACAAATCAGATTGCTGAATGGAGATTTAATTTTGTTTCCGTTTTAAGGTATGCTTAAGATATTAGATTGGTTGCAGGAAAACCATATTCTGGTCACAGAAATCGCTTAAACATTCTATCTGAAAGGTAATAGTGAAATAGAAATTACTTATAAGCCTATTCATTGAGGCATGCCTCATGCTTGTACGTAATAGCAGAGATGTAGAACCAAATCATTTAATTCAACGTCTGGGTGGTTGTATAGTGCTTTATCTCCATTGTTTGAGTTTTCCGTGTCGAAGTGAATGTATTCCTCTGTTACATTCATACCAACCACTTGCTGACACTTGCCTCCATAACGATACAGGTAGAATGGCTGGAAACGGGGCATGTCCACCGACTCCTCAGGTCGCCCGTCCTGGCGACAGCAGTACTTTAGCATGGTCTTGGTGTCCTCAAACTCCCCCGATGGTAGATTGCCGGAGTGTATCGCCGATGGCCGAAAATCTTCTTCATCCCAAGTAAGGTAGCCAGTGCCAAACCCGTCGGGGCAAGAAGATACGGCGTTGATGCAATAAGAACCCCTGGGCCAGGCTGGGCCGAACGTGTTGCCCTCAGTCTTCACACAAAATCTCTGGTACACAAAGAACTTATCCTCGATCCTATTCAAAACTGGCTGCTGAAGATGATGGCCAGGGGATACCTCGTCTTCGTTCCGCTGAATGGACTCAGTGTGATGGCGAAGTGAGCCCTCCTTCCAATACTGCCCACTTGTAGAGGGGCATCCGCTGCTGGGCATAGGTAGAGCATACGTTCCGTTTGGCCATAGCATGAGGAAACTGCCCTCTACCGCAGAATCTAGAGTGTTCCTTACCGTGTCCAATTGTCGTGTATTATTCTCAAGATAATGAGTTATAAGATCATTCAAAATCTGCCCCATTCTTTCAAGCTTTTCAGCTTGGGTTCTCTTCGCTTCCTCAATTCTTTGCTTTAATCTCATCAAAATATGATCGACTTGTACTCGTTCGTCTGAAGTCGCTTTCTTGTGGCTTGCAGCAACCTTTTCTTTGTCCATCTTTGTTGAAATATTATTTAATTTCTCCATGAAAGTAATTTTATCCCCAGAAGACAGCTGTGTCAGACTGTAGCTGTTGAGATTTTCAGTTTTTGTTCTTGTATCGTCATAATGATAATGGCCCAACTCCTGGAACAAAAAATAATGGATGTGCTTTCATTTAACCTCTTCATGCCGTGGATATAATTATATTTTTAGTATTATTGTGGTCATCACTCTTTTTAATTAATCATTTAAAATCGCTTTAAGAATGTATATACGACACTGATTAGGAAGATTTAAAATGAGTTAATGCAGAGATTGTTTTGCTCTGCCACATAGAATACCAACAAGTAGGTAAGCATCTTTTGAAATTTTATGAGTAATAAATAAATACATTTAGATTACATCAAATATTGGGGGGGGGGGGGTAAATATTAAAATTATGTAGAGTTCATATCGTTATACGCTTCAAATGCCCATATTGGATTGTGTCAATATTTTAGAGCAACATCAGTCTGAAAGTCTAATTTTGTATTTTTTTTAAACTTTTACTGTTGGTCTATTTAATCAGTATGAAGACATTTAAAATATTCTGATGATGGTTATTCGATAAAAGAAGGCTTAAAAGGTTTTCAAAAAATGCCATCGGTGTACCCTATATCTACTATCAAAGGTGATAGCGTCACATCTGAATCGCCTGATGGCATCGACCGTCGGCCCGGTCCACGTGACGGAGAGGCCTGAGCTTTTTGACAGCATGCTCGGGCTGATTGATCCCACCGCCTTCACATTGGGGAAAGATGGATCCACGAACACGCGACTTGGTTCCATGTTGCTTAGTTGGGCCATTGGCTGCCACGTATTATACACCTGGTAGAACAAAACCATTATATTATCTTAATGTATGTAAACATTCACTTTTTCATGACATAAAAATCTTAAGGTAGCTCAAGAAATAGTTGTTTTTTTTTTTAAGTGCGGGGGAGCCCCTCTAACCATCTTCCAGTAAATACGATCTTCTGTCGTCTCCATCCACTGAATTGGTGTGCTATTTCATCTCTCCATCGCAGGGTTAGTTTTCCTCTTTTTCCTGGGTTACCAAACGATGGCTGTGGATATTCACCAATTGCCTGACATTCTTGCTACATGGCCCATCTGTGTCTTGATTCTTTGGTTTAATCCATGTGCTGGTTTTATGGTCAAGCATCAAACATATATGTCTTTCCATCTCTCAATGGGCAACAGCTAGAGATTATAATCCTAATAACGAAACGCCCGATCGGTCAAAATTAATTAATTTGCCCTTATTTCTTGGATTGTCTAGGAGAAGTAAAAGAGACCGCTGTTATAACCAGCGAACAGAGTAACTGTTATTGAGCGACATTTTACTATAAAGCCCCGCTTGGTATGATAAAATGAGGGAGAAAAACTTTTAGGACACTTAGCACATTTTGTATCTAACCCTACCATGTCAAAATGATTACAAAGTATCGTCATCTGATTTGTTTCCAAACAAAAAATATTGCATCAACACCATACGTAATTTTTGACAAAAATATCCCCGTATGAAACTATAACGTATCTAGCTTGGCGTTTACAAAGGGGTATTTAAAAAAAAAGCCGTATAGTCTTAGTGCATGGTAACGTCTTTGATGTAATCTTCCTCAACTTACACTGGTCTCTATAAGAATTCGAAGTCTAGAAAGAATCCGTGAGGTGTCGTAGCGATATCGGCGGTAGATCTCTTCCCTGGCAGTGCAGGCCACCGTAAACTCCATAGAGTTATTAAGCTGCGATGGAAGAAACACAGGCTCAACAATCACATCAACCTTTACATCGGCTGTGGTTAAACTAACCAACATGACTGACAGCAGAAGTAGACAGTGTCTTTCCACCAAGCTTAAACCTACCATGTTTCGTTTGAGCAACTTATAGTCTACACGTGAATTACCGTGAATTTTTAGTGTATCAGAATTATTAGTTCAATTTGAAATATTCAAAGTTATCTATAAAACAAGTGTAACGCCTGTTTCTCTGCCTAAATTCTGATCTTAGCACCGAAATCCGACTAAGTTTGAAGCTGCGTGGAAGAGAAGTGAAGCCCGCAGATCGCTGGCTTTCATCTCACCCACCCCACCCCTCTTGCACAGAACTGCCGCGCTTGCTTTCATTGCAGTACGACCATCCTTTGCTAAAGTTTCTCTTGAACACTTTCACTTCCTAATGTTGGTAGGCCTATTGTATTCTATGAACCTAGTAAAACTAAGGTTTGTTGTTTGGTTGGTTTATTTCTAACGCCAGCAGTTAGCCTCTATCATGGATAGGTCTCAAGACAAACGTCTGACACACAGAGACAATGCGGGGATAACAGGGCTCCTGTCACATAATAGATTCATGTACTCACACCGAGCCAACCAGTAGAGGGCGACATACGATAATACGTTGCAAAGGTTGACAATCAGTGATTTAGTTCTATTAAGCATTTTTTTTCTAAAAGGCCTCCGTTTTTTAGCCAGTAGTTAAAAGTAAATAGGGATTACAACGCCCGTAAAAATCGTTGATCGAGTACACAGTGAAATATGCTTTAATTCATAGAAACCAAAACCGCCAATCGATTAACCACACCCTTGGTTGTTTTTTTTTAACAAAGTTTTTGAACCTCCACCCGGAGTATTTTGATTCTACAAAATTAAACCAAGCTGAGGTTTGAATTAAGTGTACATGTTAAACTACATTTGAAAGTACATGCTTTTGCTCAAAACAAATGATATGATTTGTTAGATTGGCAGACATATAGATGGGTAAATACATTTTTAGATTATAAGTAGACAGAAAGATAGATAGATAGATAAATAGATAGATAGATGGATAGATAGATAGATACATACATACATACATACATACATACATACATACATACATACATACATACATACATACATACATACATACATACATACATACATACATACATACATACATACATACATACATACATACATACACACACACATACATACATACATATATATATATATATAGACACATAGATAGTTAAATAGATAAAAAGATATATAAATAGATAGATAGAGAGATATGTAGATAGATACATACATGGTTACATAGATACATAGTTAGAAGTAGAGAGAGCGGGGGGGGGGGGGGGGCGCAGACAGACACAGGCACAACTAGGCAGAAGGATGAACAGATGAGATAGGGGAGAGAGAGAGAGAGAGAGAGAGAGGAAGAGGGATTGAGAGAATGAGAGAGATGGGGAAAGCTAACAAAGAGATGCAGACAGAAACAAAATTGAAGTGTATAGAGATAGACTCAGAAAAAGGGACATGTGTATGTGTGTACACGTGAGAAAGAAAGAGGGAGAGAGAGAGAGAGAGAGAGAGAGAGAGAGAGAGAGAGAGAAAGAGACCACAATCAACGATTCTATAAGTCTGTTTTGTTTTTAAACAAGAATGTCCTCTCTCATTTGCCGTGAACTGAACAAACAAATGGTTTGGGACATAACAATGCTGCAACAATAACGAAGAATTATGAGAAGGGGCTATCACGATTGTTAATGGTTCCTTAACTAATTTAATTACTTTTCTAAATAATGAGTATTATCACAACAAATATTTGTCTCTAGTAAGATTAGATAAATGGTTTCTTTAAAAAAAAACATCATTCAGGCTCGCAAATTTCGTCCAGAATCTGTTTTGATAAGCATTTCTAAGAAGGGGTTAAAATATGAACTGTACCTGCTAAATAAAAGTGCAGACTTGTTCTAATTGTCCCGGTCTTTATCTTTTAGAGCAATGACATATTGAGTCTATTCAATTTATATTTTGCATGATCAAGCTCACCTAAATGCATTATGACAAAAAGAAAAGTAGATCAAAATTTCATTCAACGTTGGCCAATGTATCATACCCCCTCCACTTAAAAACGTGTATATTGTTATTTTGAAGAAACTAAATGCGTGGCATTTCTTTTAAAAAAAAACCCATCTAGACAAGCAACTTACGAACACGTTTTATGGCTGCAAAGACGTGGGAATTTGTATATGCGGCGTTATATGTTGATGATACAGGCTATAAAGAGGGGGGGGGGGGGGGGGAGAGAGAGAGAGAGAGAGAGAGAGAGAGAGAGATAGGGGGAGAGAGAGAGTCAGAATGACAAGACAGAGAAAAATACTCATACACATGTACACGAAGAGAGGACCAAAAAGTGGGCAGTAGAGACGAGCACGCAGAAAAAAATAGCTGTTGCTAAACAGAGATACATCTAGAGAGAGATAAAAATAAGGAGGGAGAGAGGGGGAGAAAGATAGGGATGGAGAGATAGGAGGGTGAGAAAGAGCGGGAGAGAGAGAAATACACGGATAGAGACAAACAGGCAGATAGATAGACAGACAGAGACAGGTAGAGAGAAAATAGAAAAAGATTACAAGATTGTTTTATCTTTACAATAAGATTTTCCCACAACAGAGTGTTTGAGCGGGGCTTATCCTTCTTTCTTTGATCTGTTTAATTAAGTATATTTACATACGCTCACTGAGTGTCTGTAGGAAATTCTGTGTGAAGGTTTTAATGCAACTTGATTGCTGCAATTTCTGTTAATGAGAAATTGTGCCGGTCAGAGGCTTAAAATTAATATGAACGTTGACAAAAGTCTGTGTCTACCTTGACAGTTATAATAGTGCACCCTGCAGGAAACAAGTCAATACTTCATAGGACCAGAAAGAAAATAATGAAAGACAAAAGTATGTAAATTTTAGGTTTTAGCAGGATAAAAGCAGCAAATACTAAAATGAGTAAAAAAAAAAAACCCATCCCTTTCTCTAATTCTCATTTTAGACTCAACATAGCACTTGCACCACCAACCCTTTTAATGGATGGCAAAAGGAAAACGTTTAATCATACAGGCATTAAACATAAAAGAAAAGCCTAAACTGTCGTCTCAAATTTCTTCGAAATACTGATTATAGGGGTGCCAACAAACATTGGCAAATTTGTCCCTGACCTGATGAAACTAATAGTTCTTCCGTTATTCGTAATTATGTTACATTTGCGATGCTTGTTTTATCACAGTTAAAAAAGACTGTGGAAAAAAACAATATTTCTCCGATTTCATTCAAGAGCAATTAATATAATTTATTTAAATTGAAATAAACCGACTAATTACTTTTAAAGAAAGTGTCTGCATGACTTGTAGGTCTATCTATAAGCAGCGTTTTCAATTTAAATTAAACATAATTATTGCTAAAACATTGTTGTGGTTGTTGTTTAGTTTAAAGAAATGTCCATAATTTGGCAGCGGATAGCATTGAGCGGTTGCATTAACAATCTGTATATGGTGTACATAACAACTTAAATTTGGCCTTGGTTTGAATAATACGGAAAGTTCCCACGGTGCTTTGCAATCAAAACGAATATCCACCCGTTTAGCTCAGGACTATAATCTCTAGTGCCACCGGGTTTAATGGCGTTCATTACCACCAAAAGAGGACGAACACGACCATCGGTTATGTATGTGCATGTGTGAGGGGGAGGTTACAAACGTGGCAGAGGCCGTTTCGCAAGATGGGTTGTGTGCCAGAAATGAGGAGACTTTTGTTAGATTTCATAAACAACAAGTAATTGTACGTACCAAAACGAAATACAGTATACAGCGAAACACAGTTGGACTTTAAAAGGTTTTTAAGAGATAGAGATAGAGAAAAAGAAAGATAGGATAGACAGATAGATAGATAGATAGAGAGGAAGAGGGAGAGAAGAGAGGGAGCGAGACATTGCGGGGAAAGGGGGGGGGGGGGGGAGAGTGGGGGGAAAGGGGGGGGGGGGGAGATTGAGCTTCGTTAGAGAGTTGAAAGACCGAACTCTAAGTCTAATCTACCCTCGTCATTTGCTTTTTTTCTCACATGGCGTCTCTTTGGTCTCCTGCCATAAATCTTTAGGTTAATTTTTTTATATTTACATTAAACATTTAAGTGAAGGTATAGAAAATTGTATGTGTGCGATGATCTATCGTTTATATTTATCCAAGTATTCTCTTATCAGCTATATATTTTGCTTTTATCAGGAAAATTAATGTTTGTATCAGTTTGTTCCAACTGTTGAAAAGTCGGGAAAATGCACGAAAATTACCTTTTGCCATTTTTCTCAGCTGTCCATGTGGTATGTCCCACAACTCCTCCTAATTAAAATAAAATTATTACAAACATAAAGGTTTTTCAAAAATGATGCATTTGCCACCAAACATGGACGTCCATAAAACAAAATCTTTTTTTTTTTTGGTCCAGTTTTTTAAGGACACTGGCACAAATGTTAACTTTACAGTGCTTAGACATCGAGTGCCATGTGGCAGCAATTTAGCCAGGCTAAAAAGTAGGACCCTGTCATCTTCTGACATTTCCCCAACATAATGGTTCCCAGTTAGTGTCTGTGTGGCTTGTCCTATCACCTCGATGTGAATTGAAAGGAAGGGCCTCTTCGGTTTATACTAATAGCACATAGTATTGCAAAACCTCTATTTTCTATGTCGTTTTACGCAATAAGGCAAGGGAAATACATTATTACAGAGCAACCTTGTTCCGCACCCGCTGAATATTTGCCACCAATTCTCAGTCGCAATAGATCTATATTCATTGTGCAAGAAAGATTAGCCTGTACGAGGGCAGTGTCATTGTAGTGAATTGTAATAGTTAACCTTTTTTAAAGGGGGGGGGGAGGGGGGAGAAAAGTACAAAATAAAAAATGTTAAGAACATCAAGAATTCTTAAAAGATAAATTAAGAAAACACTTAATTGGATCTGAATAATATCCACGCCCATGTACGAGGTGACTTTACTTTTTTCGACATTCTATTTTACAGTAAATGTCACTTTCCTGTGCTTTCATTTCATGCAGCGTACTTCTTCCGCAATCTTTCCCCATTGTTTTTTTATTTTCATAAACCTCCAGTGTCGGCCCTGTTTATAAACAATAGAACTCATCTAATAAAACATTGCTTCGGCTAGACCGATGACAATGAATTAATGATCCAATTCTATGGACTAGACCTGAAAGGTCATATGGACAGTTATGTACGCTCAGGACTAGACACAAGTCTTCTTCTACAGTTCGTTTACAGATAAACCATGCCAAATGCTGATATTGGTATTTACGAGTCCTTTTCTCTCTCACTCTCTCTCTCTCCCTCTCTCTCTCTCTCTCTCTCTCTCTCTCCCTCTCTCTCTCTTTCTTTCTTTCTCTCTCTCTCCCCCTCTCCCTATCACTGTGCCCGTCCCTCTCCCTCTCCATTTCTCTATCTCTCTCTCTTTCCGCATAATGTTATAGACTGAAGACCTGGTATCCCCGTAGTGTCTCTCTAGCTCTGTGGCAGCACTATCTCCACCACTCTCTCATTTCTTTCTCTCTCTTGCTCTCTCTCTCTCTCTCTCTCTCTATCTATCTATCTCTCTCTAGCTGTCTTACGCTCCCTCACTTTCTCACTCTCTCTTTATCCATCTATCTATCTATCTATCTATCTATCTATCTATCTATCTATCTATCTATCTATCTTATTATTATTATTATTATTATTATTATATAAATAAAATAACGATAATACATTTTATCAGCTTATTGATACATAACTATTCTTTGTTTCTAAAGATGAAAACCCCTACTCCTGTCGGGCTTATTGTGCTATCAACTCTGGCATGTGCACTGGCCAACATTACCTTAGACATGCGGGTGACTCCTTCTGTCGTAGACCCGGCAAGTACGAAGAATGTTACAATTTCATGCGTCGCTGCTCAATATGATAACGAGAAACAGGACACCATCTCCAGTCTAAGGATATTCAAAAGCTATGAGGTAACTAAATCTAGGTTGCTGTCTACAAACATGTAACAGCTAGATGATAATGAATCCTGTTATTTGTAAAATTAATGTTTTAATTATTTTTTTTTGGTTATATTGACAATGTTGTTTCAATGTTTGTCCCATGTTATTTTATTCCATCGTCTGCATTTTTGTACATGTTTTCCCCATTCTTTCTTTAAGTTGTCATCTACGACTTTTCTCTGGTTATGTGCATTACATTTCATTAACATATGTGTCTTATACTGATGAAAGCCGTGGTGTTTTTCCAGGACATGTGTTACCTGTAATATCTCGCATAATATAATGAAAAATGTCACTGAATTATCAAAAATTTCAATAATTATTATTATTAAAGGAAAGACCAACTACATTGCAAGATGGATAATCAGGTAGGTACATGGTGTAAAGAATGGATACATTTGATATGAGTGTATAAATCTTCTTCTTCTTCTTCTTCTTCCGTTTTCGATCACAGCCTCACAACTTGAGGACTTGTGTGAACTGCAAATCGTTGGATATAACGTTAGAAAATTTTAACCATGAAGAAATATTAAAAAAAAAAGTAGATTTTTAAACAGAACTAAAGATTAATGATCATATTAGATAGACCGGTAAATGGAAAGATACAATTGTGCAGCTATGCCATAATCAAAGGGGTGGATAGTTATATATATAATATATATATATAGTCAAGAGCACAGTCACGCGAATTGAATAAAAGGTTGTCTCACTGTTTTTGTTTGTTTGTTTGTTTTTAATTAATGAAACCAGCGTTTTATTTACAGACTGGTTGGCGCATTATAGCGCAAATATCTGACCTGGAGCCTACCAATGTGTTTGTGAAGGACAAAAGCATCACCTCTCAAACTGGGAATATGACGCGTCAGGGAAACGTTGTGGGGAGATTGACAATTTCATGGTATCCAGCATCCTCAAGCACTCTTGGCCAGTACAAGTGTTTAGCATCGAAATACACCGCCA
>RQTK01000287.1:312949-402547 GCA_003991915.1 Elysia chlorotica
GTAGTAGTAGTAGTAGTAGTAGTAGTAGTAGTAGTAGTAGTAGTAGTAGTAGTAGTAGTAATAGTAGTAGTCGTCGTAATAGTAATTTTCAGTAGTAGTAGTAGTAGTAGTAGTAGTAGTAGTAGTAGTAGTAGTAGTAGTAGTAGTAGTAGTAGTAGTAGTAGTAGTAGTAGTAGTCGTCGTAATAGTAATAGTAGTAGTAGAAGGGTAAGGAGGAGGAAGAAGAGGAATATTAGAATGAGGAAGAGGTGGAGGTGGAGGAGACTTAACGTGTTGTTATGATAACTATCCCGATGCGATTGTGATTATTTGATTACATGATTAGTTTTCAAAAAATCACGTGATCTTTTTTCTTTTTAATTTTCTTAGAATCAGATTTACTCCACAATGGCTACACTTTCCCTTGGGTCTCAACTTGATGCTTTGGCAATTCTTCGCATGATGAAAAACGACAGAGATGAAGTTACTGAGAAACTGGATGAAATAACCGAAAAGGCAGAGCATTATCAGCAGGACTTACAAAAGTCGGTAGATAGAGGTGAATAAAATTATCGTTATAGCGAATAATGTTAATGTCTGAAGAGAACGGATCTTGGACTTTGGGAGGATTCAGATTTTTTTTTTCTTTTCCATCAAAGTTAAGAAGGTTAAATAATTTGTTATCTTTGTCTTGTATTTTTTATTATTTTTTTTCGCCAATGGCTACTTATTCACGGGATATTAAAAAAATATCACTCTATCAATTGAAAACTATTGCAGCTTTGCAGTAATGCCGATTTTTATGCTACCCCTGTTTCTGTGTTACAGACTTTTAAATGTCAAATGCTATTTTGGGACCCGTTCTCAAAATATTCATAAGCTGCTGAGGCACAGCACAAAAATTAACCAACCAACAATAATAGTAACAATAATACTAATCAGACATTTCTAACTTCAGCATGGCTAAAAAATAAGGAGAAATCATGTTAATTGAGGCGACCTACGCCCACCTCCTCCTGTGTTTCCTCTACTAAAAAATAATCATACAAAAGCTCAAACAACGCCTGGTTAATAGGTTATTAAAATTCGAAACTACAGAAATCAATAAATTTAAGTAAGAATAACTCCTCTGTTGTCTTTATCATTAGTAGGCCCAGAGTCCAAAGAGGGCCTATCAAGTAAAGCCTATTTTCGCTACTTTTTGTTTATATTAATTTGTTTTTTATTCATTTACTTAGGCTCTATTTGTTGACTTTTTATTCATTTATTTATTTTCATGTTTTATTAATTTCAACCGTCTTATAGGGATCGATGTCAAACGTATTTCGACTTGTATTATACAATATGCTAATTATTAGAAAATTGTAATTGTTTAAGTTTTTAACCTGCAGCTAGAGAAACATTATTTATTCCTAATTTGATTAGTCGCTGTCCATAATCATGTACCGCATTAGGAAATCAAATTGGGAGGTTTAGATATTTTGGACTTGCTCTCTCAATAAGTAGATATTTTCGCTTTTTTTTTTTGTTTTTTTTTGTCTTTGTTTGTATTTTCAATGTTATTTTGCAAGATCAGTGGTATGTGGTGCATGGTTTCAAAACTTTACCCAATTTTTGCGACAAAAATTAATGTGCGACTAAGGTAACGGGCTGTGTTATCGCATTAAAGCTTTAAAAGAAGGTCATTATTAAAACGCTGATAAAATTTTGTAAAATATTTTCATGGAGATAAGCTTGCCATTAATATTTTTTTTCCAATTTTATCAGTTGTGGTCTCTGCTTTAAATCCAAATAAAAAAAAACGTTCAGGCATAAAGTTTTTAGACTATTTCCCCGCAATAAAATGTGTGAGTTTGAACATATTGCATAAAACCCCATTATTTTTTTTTATCAACGCTTTTAACTTGTTGGAATACATACACTTACACACATACACACACATACACAAAGAGAACAGAATAATTGTGTGTATGTATGCCATCCTTTTGCGGTTGGTTATCATATTTTAGTCTATAAATAAGAATGTAATAATTTAAATAAGTTGAATTTATGATCCTCAGATTTGGCCAGTGTAAAAGGAGAATTGCTTAACTTGGAATCCGAGTTGAATGAAACTTTGACAAGCCAAAACAGCCAATTTAATCAACTGAGGGAAAAAATCCTGACACTGCTCGAGACGTCGACTAAAGAAAATAGTGCCAAGCTTGAAGAGCTGGACCAAAGAGTGCAACATTCTTTAGACAGGGGCTTTCTATTACTGTGGCCAAGAGGGACGTACGCGCTGCCAACTCCCAAGACCGGGTGTCCATCTAGCGCCGGCGTGGCCTGGGAGAGCGGATGGAGAAAGCAGCACACGGAGTCAGTGGACAGGAACAAGGACCAGGTGTCTGATGGCAACCACCTCGCGGAACCAGTTCGGTCCATCGACTCCAGCCAGAACAATTACGTATATCAACATTTCTGTACCAAAACAGATCACGTTTCTCCAGGACCTACGTGGCCAACGGGCACCTATTGTATCAATAAAAGAGGACAATGCCCCGCATTCTTTAAAGAGGGAAGTATTAAATGGGACGAGCATAAATCTGATGGTCTTTCCTCAAGTCACGGGCTTCTCCCCGATGGTCAGTATTCAATATCGAACACCACCTTAGTCTACTGTTGCCGTGACGATGGTGCAGCCGATGAGCCTATGAACCTGCCTCGCTCCCAGCCGTTCTACTTGTATCGCCACGGAGGCCAGTGTCAACAAGTTTCCGGCATGAGGGCCAGTGAGGAGACAATCCGCTTCGACACACAAAATACCAACAACACAGACGCTGCCATTGGCACACACCCCGACGTTCTGTTGAATAATGTTGTCCTACATCTCTGTTACTACAAGCAACAATTAGTTTAGATTGGTATCCATTCAACAGACTTAAACAACTCTGCGTAGATTATCATATTTGATAGAAACCAGCATCATTAGCCTTTGATTAAACGACTCACTCTTGTTTGTGCATAAGTAACTAATCGAAATAAAAAATAATGAAAAAAAAAACACATTTCAAATGTACATTGTTTCCATTTTGTCTTGATGGTATGTTTTTTCGATATTCTTTTTTCTAAATAAGACATCATATGACATCAAGAGAATCAGTACTTATACGTCCACAATGGAAAAATGTGTAGGGTTACAATGTGACAAAACCAAGTGTCTACTTTCCGCGAAACACGCGCGCGCGCGCACACACACACACACACACACACACACACTATTATTAGGCCTACATGCACATTTTTTTTTTTTTAATCCTTCGAGTAACTTCTGAATTTTTCTTTCAAGGGAAAACGATTTGCGTACGTAATGAAAGCATGTGTATCTATGTATGCCTACACAACCAATCGCGTTGATGGGTTTGGTCGTTCAGTTTGTAATGTTGCCACAAATGGTATCTAACACAAGTTTAAATAACATATGCTAGTTGAGAACCCACGGAATTCGTGGGTATTGTGGAGTGGGAAAAGCTGGTGGATTCCAGATGAATTTGGACTGTGATAAAATACAAAATTATGTCTCTTCAGAATCCATATCTTTAAAAAGAGATACAATGTACCTGGCTGTGAGAAACCCTTGAAGGAAATCATTGTAAACACTTGGCTTGTTTTCTCGTTTTTTGCCTTTGATTCCTATTTCTAATATTTTTTCTTCACTTTGTTTGGACATTTTTCTGTCATAAGAAATATCTCTATGCCACGTAAATCTATGACACTTGTCTAATGTATCGCATATTTCGGTCCTTCCGCTAAAAAGCCTTATCCATATCATATCAATTTTGGGTCTAGCTCCATTATTCTTGGGTATTGTGGTATGGACAAAGCTGGAGGATTACAGATACAATGTAAATGGGAAGTGTGCTAAAAGTAAACTTAAAATTATGTTTCTTAAGAGTATATACTTTTACAAAGTAAGGGATTGCAAGGAAATTATATTTTTCACACGTTCTTTGAACGGAAAAATCATGGCCAAAGAAATTTAGAGTCATAATACTAATAACATCATCGCCTAATCAATTTTTAATTAATCAATGCTATCAACCATAAGTATCAATCCATCTTATTTTCACCGCGACTATTGAATAGTTATAGAAAAAAATGAGGTGTGTTCAACAGTAAAAAGTTTTTGAAAATTCACACAATGATATAACCTACTACCCTGGGCCTAGGCCTATCTGGATGTAGATCTATGTCTAAATAGACATAATATTTTGTGCTTATTCTTTTTTGGGAATATTATGCTCATTTTCGTGCCCGACCCCGAATGACTCTCAATGTAGACATGCTCATTAACTACAATTGATAATGGCCCAGCCGCACCGCCTTACCGATATTATATCAACGATGCGCCTTATTTTACAACATTTTTTATTTCCAAAATGTAATAAACATAGGTTCCCTTGACCGAAGATGTGTTCACTGTCAAGCATTAAAATTTAAAGGTGAAACAAAAGCATTTTGTTGCTCCAATGGGGCCACAAAGTTGTATTTTTCTCTCAGCTCCCCATCGGCATAGCGGATTTATTTAATAACAAAAGTTCTGAAAGCAAACATTTTTTTAGAAAATGTAAGACAGTACAAATCCATCTTTCAAATGATGTCAACACGGCTAAGGCGCGAAACGTCGTCTACTCAGAAGTGCTGAACTAATCAGTACGTTTTTCTATTGTCTGTGTAAATGTAACTGTTCGAGGAACAGGGCATTGTCTAGTTATATATATAATTTTCTAGATTATCGGGATCACCAATACAATTTTGTGTACAATAAATACATAATTATTGACCATAAGTGGCAATTTATCACTTCCCAAAAGATCATGAGCAATAACTTATTTTCCCTTGTGTGTTTTTAGTTTGGAAAAAATGACATTACTATAATTTAAAAGCAGGTTGTGTTTAGTATTGTCCATCAATTGATTTATAATAAAATTAGTATAAGATAAATGAAAAAAAAAGAAAGAATAAATTAATTTGACTTTCAAGCCATGTCAATTTCTTTTATTTCTCTTTTTTTTCTGCTGCTTGGTGTTAAAAAAGTGTAGTAGCCCTGACTAGTATCCAAGGTCTAAAGATACAGTATCTTCTGTTAAAAATTGATAGTTAACTTATAGAGAAAGGAGGAACAGCGGGGGAAAAAAGGGGGGGGGGGGTACAAACGGAAAGGCAGACTGGGGAAAATTACAAGGGGCGGAGGAAGAGGCTGATTTAGTGTAACTTAACCAACACTAGTAATAATAATAAAATTAACATTATGTGGGCAAAGGGCAAGTAATGAATGTTGACATGCATGAGAAGGAAGATAATTGTGTTAAAGATATGACGAGAGATGTGTGTGTGTGTGTGTGTGTGAGAGAGAGAGAGAGAGAGAGAGAGAGAGAGAGAGAGAGAGAGAAGAGGGGGAGTGACTCCGAGTGAGAGAGATAGAGAGAGAGAGAGAGAGAGAGAGAGAGAGAGAGAGAAAGAGAGAGAGAGAGAGAGAGAGAGAGAGAGAGAGAGAGAGAGAGAGAGAGAGAGGGAGAGAGAAAGAGAGAGAGAGGAGGGGTGTTTTAAATGCTATTTTATCAATGTTAACACCAACACTTAATATTTTTATTTAGAATGATTTCAAATGCCAAAATGGCTGGAAACTTATGTATGTTTATGTTAATTACAGAGAATGGTCGAGGGGTGGAGAAATGGGGTGAGAGAGGAGAGTGCGATGGAAAAAACGAATGAGAGAAAGAGAGAGAGAGAGAGAGAGAGAGAGAGGGAGAGAGATAGAGAGGGAGAGTCTTCCTTACTAAGCTTTAAAAAGACGGTACTGGTCATCGTTCACGTTTCTCTGTGTCCATTGATAAGAAAATTGGTGAAATTATGGTTATTTTCTTGAAGCTTATGAAAAAAAAATCTTCCCAAAGAGTGACACCTTGCCGTTGGTTGGGAGGCTTGCGGAAAAAAAACAAGAAAAATTATTTAATATTTTCCCACTAATTATTACAAAAAGTTGGGCTCGTCCGGGATTTGAACCCGGGACCTCTCGCACCCAAAGCGAGAATCATACCCCTAGACCAACGAGCCACCTGTCATAATAGTATTTTTAATTATTATATAATGTTTTATAATTGTTGCTATGTACTGCGCAATGATATGAAGTTTTTGTCAATATAATCCTTTGATGACTTTTAAAATTTTATCTTATAATTGAGCAGAACTATGATTCTATTAGGCATGTAAATCAGGATTTGGCCGATTTAATTTTCTCCACTACCGTTCCTATGCACAGAGTTCTATTGATAGAACTATGACTGTGTTCCTATGTCATTTGCAGCGGATTGTTTCTGTTTATGTCGGTTACTTCCGCTGTCAATGTAACCAAAACATTACTACCTCACAGTGTAGTTTGTGTGCCTCCTGATCAGATTTCAGCTAGATCTAGATCTATAATCCTTGTTTGTTTCTTTTTAATATAGATCTACGGATTTATAAGCTTCAATACCGCAAAGTTTCAAAAGCTCAATCCAAATTTTCAGAAAGATGCAGGTCACCGACACTGATTTGATGGGGAGTCGTATTAACGACGAGAGAAAAGGAACTTTGACACTGCGCTCTGATCACATGAACTATTCAAGAGCTATTTTGAATTCTCATTGGTGAGTTTGGTGTTAGAAAATTGAAGGTTAGGTTGGTAATTGGAAGTTAAAAAATTTCAGTACCGTACCCATGCTACCTAAAGAGGGATTTATTTGAGGGTGTGGTGGACGACAGGTAGGGACCTATTCATGATTAGTTGGGTGTGCCTTGAATGCCTGCATCCCTTGTAACATATCAGCGTCCCCAAGGGTTGGTGCAGGTCTGTCGTCTAGCATTGGGCTAAAACACCACAATAGTGTCAGAAGTGGTCGAGTAAATCCACGTTCACTTTTGTTTTATACCCTTTGCTGTTAGAAGGCCTACAGCCTTTGATGGTTGCGATGGAAACAACCGCGAGTTGGTTGTACCTGATAAGGTTGGTGGTCTCAACTTCTCTTCCAAATTGATGAGGGGTGAAAATGAGGGTCTGACTGTCGTTGGGATTCCTTTGCCAGGTTGCAGGGCAGCAGAGTGCTGGCTGGAGTTGAGAGGATCCAATGACAGATGGCGGGGTAGCAATTTCTTGGAAGGTTGCGGTGTGGCCAGACCTGAGGAGATTTTGCCATTTGTTGTTTGGAGATGGCTAGCTGGTTGCAGTTTAGTCAGGAAGACTGACTGAGCCAGGGGAGTCTCTTTCAGCATTAGGTGGGTGCCTTTTGCTGGTCCCATGGGTTTAGAACAGGAAAGGTATGCTGCCTTACTCTCTTTTTCTTTCTTTTGATAGGAGGGGGAGGAGTGTGGTGGGCGACATGATTAGTTGGATGTGCCTTGAATGCCTGCATCCTTTGTAACATATCAGAGCCCCCAAGGGTTGGTGCAGGTCTATCGTCTAGCATTGGGCTAAAACACCACAAGGGAACAACCTAGGCCCCTATATATAAAGGGGCATGGTTTTTAATAAAGTACCGTAATCGAATATTTTTTGTTCACGATTTAGACACCATCTGTGTTTTAGTAAATATTTTAGTGGTTTTTTTTTTTTTGTTCTTTTTCAATTTTGTTCATTCCTTTTCCTCGCTCCTACTCTCCTGGGAAGATCTGTGCTCGGCGGATGTGTCTTGCTCCGCCAAGCACCCCTCCTTTGCTATAAGGTCTCTTAGTGCTACATGTATGTGGCTAGCTTTAGGGTTAGTGCTATGGTTAAGGTGATGTAAGGGTTATGGATAGGGATAGGGTTCGGAATAGGTTTAGGGATAAGAATAGAGTTCAGGCTAGATTTAGGGTTTGGGCTATGGTTAGGAATAGGGATAGGTTTCGGGATAGATTTAGTAATAATGGGTTGGGGTAGGGCTATGTTTAGGGATACGTTTGGGGATAGAGTAAGGGATAAGGTTCGGGATGGATTTAGGGATAGGGATCGTGATAGATTAAGGAATAGGGATAGTGTTCGGGATAGGGATAGGGTGAGGGATAAGTTTAGAGATAGTCAGATAGGGCAATGGTAAGTGTTAGGTGTGGGACTACGTTCAGGGCAATAACTGTATTTAGGCTTAGGCTAAGGGGTGAAAAGCTGTTTATATGAGAAAGGTTAGTGACGATAAAATAAGATTTAAAAGAAAATCTTTCTTTTCAACGTGGAGCCTTTCCGCCTTTAAATTTTACAAGCATAACTGTACTAGGCCTAGATTAGATCTAATAATCTTTTTTTTACCTCCTATGGAATTTTTTACAAAATTTATTTAGTAATCAGATCGCCCACACCGCGCACCGGAAATATACTTTGTTTACTTCTACAGTCTAAGAATTATGAACGTCACAATGGTGGCTGTTGATTATATCTAGAATCAATATTTAAAGATGTTTTAAAATCAACATTGGGGAGGGTTTGTGTTATGGTTATTTATCAATAGAACAGTAGACCCGAAAATCATCTAAAAGAAACATTAGATGTATAGTAGTTAGCAATATTTATTTTATTCTTTATATAAGCTACTAGAAATTTGTGGGCCCGACACCCTTCCGCAAGCTATAATGCAGGCCTAAACGCCACTGTTAAGACATAGATCTAGATTTATACTTTTATTCCTATCTCTAGAATTAGAGCCAGTCTAGACTCAAGTGTAGCTATAGTGAATGTGCTATAAATGGCAAAGAGAGAAGACGTAGATCTATTTGCAAAGACGATTAATAGAGTAAGGAGTGGAAAGAATAGAATGGGAACAGTTAAGAGATAAGTAAAAGTTGAAAAAAAAAGGTAAGGGAAAAATATGTGTGTGTATATATATATAATAATGAGGAGTGGTTCAGTCCCACAGTGAAATACAGTCCGAAATCCAGATCTGATCCCAATCAGTTTTGATCTGAAATTTTGTAAGCAATACCTTTTAGTTTAGTATGATGAGTTGTAATTTATTGTGTTCAATCATTAGTTTTTGTTTCTTAGCTGTTGTTTCTTTTTCCTTACCAACAAATTGTTTCAAAATGCCCAGTACACTATTTATCTGCTACGATTTTAGAGCATTGCACTTTCCTATTGTGTAAAAACTTGAGATGACTTTGTGATTGTTCATTGAACGAGAAAATTAGCAACACAAACTGCCTTCCATTATAATTCTTATTATTTTTGTTCTACTATTTATAAACTTGTGTAATTTTAGGCACCAAGCAAGACAGGCTGAGCCCAAAGATTATGATCTCA
Organism: Elysia chlorotica; assembly: GCA_003991915.1. NCBI lineage: Eukaryota > Metazoa > Mollusca > Gastropoda > Plakobranchidae > Elysia > Elysia chlorotica. The sequence goes on from RQTK01000287.1 coordinate 322,215, forward strand.
ACAAAGCCCCATTGAGAAACATGACCCAATCAACATACAACCGTATTGGCAATGTTACAGATGGTGTGAGTAGTTTATAGTAAGGGTTCTTATTTGATGATAAATGTGTATATTAAAAAGTGCTTTCACTGAAGCTTTTTTAATATAGCGTTGGACAAAATGGCAAGGCAATTTTCGCAGAGAAATTGTGCATTAAAAACTATGTACTGGACTTCTTTAGTTCTTCAGTGTATGCGTGCAAAGTTTAGAAGTGTGTTTACTATACTTCAATGTCTCTAAGGCTATTAAGTGTGTCTTTAAGCACTTGAGTGTTGAGATACATTTTTATAAATGATGTGCCCAAAGAGCATAGCTGTAGCCTATAATCGAATTCTGATGATTTAACTTCTGAAAGTGTTAGAATCAAAGATGATTTAATCTAGTGAATGAAAATGGACAACTCTTCCTGTTAATGGACAAATAAAATTTGCCTTACATTGTATTGCCTGTAAAATATCAATGAATCAATGAAATATTTTTTTAAGAGATTAATGTGAAGTTAAGATCTTATTCATGTCACAATATACATGTAATGCAATTATCTACTGGTTAAAACTTAAATGCAGCCAGCGCATATTGGAAGCTCAGGTCAATAACTGTCTTTCAACACTTTTGGTCTAAATCAAGAGCCGTATTCTCATGAGCGGTCGTAAACTAGGCCTAATAAACTGACGTAGTTAGTACTAAATTTAGTACGTAGACTAAGCCGGTATTCATGTCGTAGACTGGCTACGTAAAAAAAGGTAGGGAAAGTCTGAAAATGTAAACGCTATTTTGAAAGTTAGTAGTACTTCATTAAAAATTATAAAAAAGAAGTAGCTTACCCAAAACTTAAATCTATTATTAATTTCCTAATTCCTATGAACTACTGGGTGGAATCTTTCATTTGATCTAGGCCTACTTTTCTATTGTAGATCTAAATTATAAAAATGCGTGAATGCACCTTCAGGTGTGTCGAAACGGTAAAAGTAATATAAAACAACTAAAATGATTATGACTAAAACAACACAGAAGTCATTATAATTGATTTTTATAGGCTTTAGATAGACTTTCGACCAAATTTTAGCCCTTAGTCCTGCCTCGGATCAGGTGTAAACTTGCGTCAAAATTAAGTTCTAGACTAAATAAAATGTCAGACGTAAGTTACGTCCGACTTTTAGGCCTACGCTTTCACTTGAATACGGCCCCAAGTTATCAATACAATTTAGATTTGTTTTGTTTTTGTTTTTATTTCTTTTGCTTCTTTTTCAACCTTTAATAATCAAAGCTGCAGCTGTAGGGGCCTATTTGCTGAAGAGATATAAACATTTCATCAATACCTTCTACATTTTATCAAAGGCTTCAGAGACAATATACAATAGAATATCAACAACACTTACTTCTTTGTTTGACGCAGTAGTATATAATGAGTTATTGAGTATATTATGAGTTATATAATAAGAATTGTGAAAAAGCAAAAGGTGTCTTTAAATTTTTTCTGCCTTAAGTTACTTTAAACATTTTTGAAAAGTTTCTCCTAAAATTGAAACCAAAACAGTATACCATCGATGCCCAGAGGGGAGAGCTTAGTCCATTTATATCTTGGGCATGTTTTACAAGTTAACCCCATACATATACTCCTTCTCAACACATCTTATCCAGATCTGATGTGGTCTTCCTTTGTCTCTTTATCCTTGCGGGTTCTGTGATAGTGCTTGCCTTCTAGTGATAGCACTAGCCTTGTAATGTTGTTTTGTGGTTTTCTTAAGGTATGTTCTTCTTTTGGTCTCTGGTTAGCCCTTTTTAAAGTCTTATCATTTCTTATTTCGTCTTGCCGCAGTATCCTTATTTACAAAATGCATTCGGAATTTTGTAATCTTATGGTTTTATTTCAGAGCTTGCCGGATTCAACATATCAAGAACAAGCTAATCAGGTGTTTCTAAAGCCTATGTATGAAGACAGAGATAATCACAAATCTTTGGTTCAGATGGAAACTTTAGGAACAATCAACGCTGGCATCGATAGGCATGTAAAGTTAAATACTCTTTTCTGATAAAATGAGATGAAGTAAATACTCATCTTTGTTACATGCAATGTAATTTATTTTCTGCTTCCATATTCAACCCTTTTCTCTCTCTCTCTCTCTCTCTCTCTCTCTCTCTCTCTCTCTCTCTCTCTCTCTCTCTCTCTCTCTCTCTGTCTCTCTCTCTCCCACTGCCATTCACACACACACAAACACAATTCCTCACACCCTTGCTTTTCTTGAATGTCTTCCTTTAATTAGGAGATACTCTCATAAACCTTTTTTTTTTTTCAGACAAAAAAGATTTAGAGGTAAAAAATATTTTCTTTTTTTTTTTCAACATCCCATCTTTAAAATGTTTAATTTCAGGAAAATTCCTGGTCAGGAATGCTCCAGTAATTCAGTGCTTCCTTGCCACAAGAAAGACTACAACAAATTCTACTTAGACACAACATATGTGTCAGACTATGTTGCTCCATATCCTTTATCAAAGGTGGATACAGAAGCACAAAGACAGGCAGATATGGAGGTAATTTCTTTATGTAGTTCACAAAATTCTAGAATATAAATTTACTGTTGAAAAACCTTTGTTCTATGTATGAATCCTAGACACTTGTCCCATTTTTGGACCTCATACTTAAGAACTACAACTTCAGATATAGTACTTAGTAATACTTCTTGTTTGCCATATTATGGGAATAAAAGGAAGATCTTATTTCAATCCTAATTTTCAACTACATCAAGTTATAGAAAAATCTTTGATAAACCTAAACAAATAAAAAGTGATTTTACTGACGCTTAAGGGAGTGCAGTCAATGTAAAAACAAATTAAAGAAAAGGCATAAGAAATGATTTTCCAGGTTACTTTTTATCAGATTTTTTTAATGTAGCTACCTCAAAAAAAAAAAAGTAATATCACTGTAACGGAAGGGGTGAGAAATAATCAGGTTTTTAAAAACTTAAAAAAATTATAGAATACAAAAACTCTATTGCTATTTTACCTGGAAAAACTTCTTAAGTTTTTCTTCAGTGCTATTGTTATTATTTCTTTATTAATGTAGGCTAAATTTATTTTTTTCAGCAACTTAAGAAAGATGGAGAACTCAAAACAAAAGCCTACAAGAAAATGAAGTCTCAATTTACAGATACAGCAGATTATCGTCGTAATGGTTGGAACACATGGCAAGACGAGAGTGGTGTCTACACCAACTCACACTATAAAGCTCAAATCTTTCCTAAAACCGAAACCATACCAGAAAGACTATGTTAGTTCATGAGCACTGGGTATCGAAATAGGCAAAATGTGATAAGCTTATTAATTTTGTGGTATAATGATCTGGAAACTTTGAATGACTTTGTATTCATGTAGAACCAATGAAAAGTTGTGAGCTGATGAACTTGAGTCCAGAAGTTTATCAAGTAAAAAATATATTTTTTGTCGAGACAAAACCATACAATACATTATCATACTGTGAAAAAGTCACTTACCTTGAATGTGTAAGTGTAGGACAGTTTTTAATGAGCGGTCCAAGATTTATCTGAAGTAATATATGTTCTTAATAAGCTCCTATGCCTTGTAATTTATAAGGCTTTACTTCTAGTAGGTACCTAAAACTGACGCGAAATTGGGTTATCTTGAGGAATTTTCTACATATGACCAACTTCCCACTAAAGATAAAAATAAAAAGAAAAGCTTAAAATATAAAAAAACCATATAAGGTTGAAAAAATCTAATATATATCTTTAAAATGATGAAAAATTTTATATTTAAGATGGTAGGTAGAATTTATTTTTTATGATGAATGGTAAAAAAGTTACAGGTTTGTGAAGAAAGACCCAAAACATGATTATCAACATTGGCGCAAGCTGAATTGCGTGAAATTTGTACCCTACCTTTCTTTACAATGTCGGTGCAACTGCCCCACAACACACTGGCTGCTGAATGTGTGTGATATAAAAAGTCAGAAACTTGACTTTTCACACCTCTAGTGTAACTTTCAAACCAATTAAATAGTTACAGGTATCAAAAATCGACGATGAAAAATTTTAAACATTTCTTCACAGAGAAATAGGAAGAATTTCTAAAAGAAAGTTACATACTTAGAGTACTGACCCATTTTTCTTTTAAAAATGCATTTCGATAGAACTGCTTTTCGAGTACGAATGCGCAAGATGCTTGAACAAGATAATGGGCTAGCAGAGTCATTTTCACTTTTACTGCCGTAGGGGCGAACTTGAGAGAACTCTTAAAAACAAAGTTAAATGCTGGTTTAATGTTACTAAGTCAATATTTTCATTTAAAGGATGGTACAGATTCAAGCATTACGTTTTAAACCAAAAAATTGGAAAAGATTTAGACTCTAGATCTAGCTTACGGGCTCAGATCTATCAGATTCTCACACTAAGGTTGTCAAACGCTCGAAACTCTAATTCAGCGCAGAAAACTTAGGCTACAACAAAATTTATAATATTCCCAGTTAAATGTTAAATTATAAAAAGGAAAAGGCTTGTCTCACAATTTATGCCGTTATGCTATAAATGATAACATTGGTTTTAAACAAATAACGGGTGGCCTCTGCAAAGTTGAATAGTTGTCTCAAGAATCATGTTTTCAACCATAGTTTTAAACAAAAAAACAAGACAGAACCCAACTCTGTAACTATAAACAAATGTAAAAAAAAAATTATTTTAGTGACAAAATTTTGCGAGAAATAGAACCTATGCTCCGTGACGAGCACATCTCAAAAGATTTTTGCCTCTTGATTGTTAACTTGTGTCAGTCGCATCATTGCTGCCGTGCCGGCGAAAGTGTCCTTCTAGTGTCTTTGTTGCCTACGTTGATTATCGACCATTCATTCGTTCCCGTAAACCTTGATTTTTCTGACCTTTCAGTTTGAATTTACATGCATTATATTATTAAAAACGGACAATTTATTAAATTGCAAACCTAAAGCTTGTATGAGGAGCAGACACATATACTTTCCGTTCTTGTAGTTAACTTACTTTATTTTTTTATGATTTTTTAAATTTTCTATTTTTTTACTTGTTTTGGTCTCTCTTGGAAATTTGGCCAAATTACCTTCGTGCCGTGTTTTAATAGTAAAAAAAAGTACTTTTAAATGCTTCCATGCCCTTGAAAAAAATTGAGTCTGTTCTATATAGGCATATGTTTCTGTTCAGCAATTTTTACGGCTGTGGTATGCTTTTTTTTGTTTTATGTGGGCTCAAAGTGGTCTCTCTATTAAGTTACTAAAAATTGCGTAATCATAAAAATTTAAAATGTCACATCTCCACTTTGGATTGAAGTTTAAACTTACAGTTTTAACTCCTATGCTCAGAAACAAAAACTCTTAAAAAATAATTCAATGAATTTGAAAAGTCAGTTTTAGGTACCTACTTGTAGGACAAAGAGAATTTTTTAAACAAAATTGATAAAGAAATGTTTGATCATAGTTATGTTTGTCTAGCCATACAGTTGTTTTACGTAGTTCAAGTTACTTTACATGAGAAAAGGTATACAAAGATAATATACAAAGTGAGGACGTTCAATTTTGAGCAACATCGTTGTTTCAATTGGCCGGTGTTAATTGTTGAGCAACTTTTAACAATATGCAAAATATTGCAAATAGCTATTGAAAGCTAAATAAGAGCTTGTGATATCACATTTCATATAATCATTGCCATGATAAACTTTTAAACTGTGCTTATTTGCACACATTATTATGGAATGTTCAGTATGTTTTTATTTTCTATCTTTGAACGTTTTATTAAGCTTTTTATTGCTTTGTACTGATTTAGTTAAACATTGCATTCATTCATATTATGCACATATTGATGATGATGAAATAAAGTTTTAAACTCTGCAATAGTAAAAGTACTTTCCCATCTGTGTATATATTTGATAATTGTTTTAATATTTTTTAAATTGGAAATGCCATAATCCAGCTTATGATTTCATTAAAGTCTAGTGAATCCACAAATATTTAGTACATGTGAAATGAGTAATATGGGAGTTGTGGACTTCACAAAAGGTTATTCCACTTTTTCAGAAGACATGAGTCAAGTTAAACAAGCAGGAACGTGATAATTGTTGTGTAGAAATTTTTTTTCTGTGTGCGCACTTCTCAGGTTTTTTTCTTAAAGACTATAATAATTCCCACCGTTTAGTATTACTTACTCATCTACAAATGCTATTACTTGATGAGCTAACTAAAACCTAAGATAGAGCATATGATTTCCAACTCAGTTTCATAGCTCTTGGTGAGATCTCATCCCTTAACCTCTTTATGATGCAGCACTAAACAGAATCGTGCCGATGAGCACATCACTTGTTCACGCGGCACTAGACAATCTGAACCTCCCACTGGAGAGGTGACGCAAGGCTGTCTAGGGTCAAACCATTTTTCCCTCATAAATGAGACTGGTCAAGGGAAAGGTATCTTGTAATATGTTACTAAAACTATCATTCTTATTTAAGTTGCCAGCATTTGACTCTATTGAGTAGTTCATTTGAGCACGTTCTGAGGAAAAAAAAGAGAGCTAGCACTAACGCTTGGACAGGTTAAGCCTCTGCAAATAACGCAGTTGGGATAGCTCTAGAACAGCCAGATTAGTTTCATTCTAATACTGGCATGCTAATTCTACTAGACATGTCTTCTTAATTTACTCCAGAGTCTGACTGTCTATTTATAATTTAATCACCATCTTTTTAATGCGTTGAAAAAAATTGTACACGTGACACCTGTAAAACTGACTCTGGATATTAAAGTTACATGGTAGTGGGTTGCTTCACAGAAACTGGATTTTTCTAGAAGGGTATAAAAACTAAAGGATTTTTTTTTCACTGTTCTACAGGTTGGAATGAAATCCTATCTCATCCTGTACGCAATGAAAAAGCTAGATGCATTAGTCCCATCATCACCTTTTTTTTCCAGATGACCCATTTTGAATTGGTCTTGGTGCCGCATGAACTGTCTTTGCATTATTAGCACAGTTCAGTTGAAATCTTTATCTATTGTAGCAGCAGATTTTGTTTGATGCTACAATATCCTCAAGTCTGTATACCAAGGAGCAATGTGTGGCTGCTGGAATTTCTTGTTTTGAGGTATAAAGCAAAATAAGTTGTATTTTTCCCTTCCCGAGTCTGTAAAGTTGAAAAAAAAATTGCTAAGAAGAAACTAGTAAAATCATTTTAATCAGATTAATTATAATCATTCAAAAAGTCCATGAAACAAAACAAACCAAAGTTAAGAATCAATTGTCTAAGGGGGAAAGTACAATTTATGACTTCTCCTAGATTCTTACATATGATTATTAGATGGCAATCTTAACCCGAGTCTAATTGCGCTATGAACCACATTATTGAAATGAACGATCAGACTTGTTTTTATCATTTTTCGCACCTTGACATGTGTTGTGTTCAACACTTAGTACATATAGACATGTTTTGCTAGATTTTGAGCAGGGGCCTGATAAAGATAAATGACTGAGAGGGATTCTTCTTTTTCTTCTGTTCCAGCTGAAACCTAAATGTTGAGAACTCCTCAGCCTTTTACAAACTTTAAAAGTATCCAGGATTTAGAATTCTTTAGGGTGCGTATTTCACTGTCACAATACTGAAGGAATAAATGGATAGAGATGTGAGTCTACCCTTGACTGGAGTAATTGAATTTTGAAGGCTTACTTTTATTTTGTTTTATACCAGCAAGTGGTAATTTAGTGAGATCCTTAAGGCCTTTGAAGAACACTATTACTAGGATCAATTGAATAGGATACTAGGATACTTTTTTTTCTTCTGCTCTGCAATATTTCTAGTTCAGATGCATTAATGTTGGCTGTTTTGGGTCAGGTATTACAATTGAAAGATTTTGACACTTTTTCCTATTTCATTATTTCAACAAATAATTATGATTTTAAATCAAACTTTAAAGTTTGATAAATTGCTCATCTTCTATGAACTAAATCACTCCGTTTACTTTTGATTTGAAATGCATGAAAGGATAAGCTAGAAACTTTAATAAACTGGCGTGTGTGTGATATTTTGGTTATCCTCAAGATTTTAAGCTAAGAATGCATTTAAGTGTATGGCATAAAGCCAAGAGAGAGAATGTTCAACTAACTAATTGAGTTTTTATAGAGAAATGAATAGATAAAGGTCTGAGGTAAAGTGAATTACCTGCAGTAACAGAAAAGAACTGGATGCTAGAGTTGTTAAATAATTATGTCATCACACTTTGCATATTAAAAAGAAAAAAGAAACGTATGCTCATTGGTCCATTGTTCATGAATACAAAATACAAACAAAATTGTTTGGTAAAAAAATTTTTATTGCATCCATAACCGAAGGCAAACAGATTTTATTAGGAAAAGGCATTATTACAAATAAAGTACACGGACTTGAGAAAAAAGAATATTTAGTTAGCGTATATTTTAAAGGTTCAAAAGTTTCTCAAACTGTTTAAGATTCTGTATGCACAGGCTAAGTCTTTTAAGATTGGAGATGTTTCATTTTCAGAATTTTTTAAACACCAAATCTTATTTAAGATTTTTAAAATTTTTTTTTATCTGTATAGACTTTATACTGCAAATTTTCACCAAGCCCTGTGCCTTGTCTATTGACATCAAAACACCCACCTAGTAAATGTTTTAGCCTTTTTGGTACACTGTTGTCCTACATAAAATCTTTTTGCATTGAGAAATGAAGCCAATAGTTCAAACGAAAGTTATTTTGAAAATTCTGGTCTCACTTGCAAAAAGCTTTTTTTTTTCCTTTAAAAAGGAAAAATATTATTTTTTAAATTCTTATCTCGTTATAGTGATAAATATATATTATGCTGTTAGATCTAAAAATGTTATCTCATTGAAAAGATTATAATTTTTAAATATTTGAAGACAAATTAAAATGAATTAGATTACAGTTTTGGCACATTCACTATTAGGGGCCTACAATCACACAAACATGAACTAAAAAAGCATGGTACAGGTTGGTCTTAAATGTGCACCTGTTTTCTTTGCTTATAAGAAAAAAACCCAGCAATTTAAAACCTGCTTCAAAATATAAAATTTCAGAGGGTCCCCTATACGTGCCTTATGCAGCCTCATGTCAAATGTTTATACCATTAAAATAAGGAGGTTTTTTGTATCAGATTTGCACATATATTTAAAATTTTCAAATAAAAGTTACAACATGAAATGCTATAGACTTAGTATCAAATTAATTATGCTTTGCTGTTTCAAATTTAAAAATATTATGCTTATTATGTGTGATTAGTTGATATGCTTTGCTACGAACATTTAACCGATAACTAAAAAAGTAACCACTTCTTAAATTCATACTATTTGCTATTGTAAAAAAAAAAAAAAAAATTAAAAAGCCATTTTTTTCAGTTTTTTTTTTAAATTCTAAAAGACAATAACTTGGATAGTAAACTATTTCTGAAACTGGGTTTCACTTTCAGATATATTAATATGATAGATAAATTAATGTTTAGACAAGAACCTACCATAAATCAATATATGCCATGACTTAGTTTAGATTGTATAATTAAGTTAATAGTGCAAATTAATAGCAGAGCTTGTGGAAAACAGTTTGATAAATTATGCCTAGAAAAATGGTAAGAAGAGCCATGTGTTTTTATACTCTCTTATAAAGGGAAATAAAAGATATTAAGAAATTAAAAAATCAAGCAGATTATCCTATGTTACTTTGTATTAGATGCAGACTCATTATAAACATGAGCAAAACGAGAAAAGTAGGGGTGAATTGCTTTCTCAAGGCAATTACAACTGCATATGGTGGTATAACTTTAAAAACTTATTTTCTAGCTGCCCCCTAATGGAAACAAATTTAAATCATTTTTTTTTTACCTTATCTTGAGTATCTGAAATTAATGTCATTCTAAAATATAAGCGATTCACACTATTGTGAGATGTATACTTACTTAAAAGATTAGATAATTTCCAAAACAAAAAGGCCACAAATAGTTTAAGAAATTAGGAGTGATCTGTCTTTATGCTGTCACTGTTTTGAAGTTCTAGTTCAATGTAGATCCTTCTCAAAGTTTGGATGATGAGAACAGTTAACATATAAAGGCTATGTAAGCTGAACTATTATATCATTTAAATTTTTTTTTTTTTTGGAGAGTTGGTATTAAATAATCAAGTTTAGGAATTTCACAACAAATCAAAATTATAATGAATGTAGCTTTTTTCAGTATCTTCATATTGTTTTGATTTTAAGAAAAGCAGCTTTTAAAAACTGAAATAGAACAAAGACCTGCAATAGATATTTTTTACAGAAGAAAAGTGCCATTGAAATGATCTTTCCATTTATTCATTTCACTCATACATTAGTCTGTGGTTAAAGTTTCAGTTTTGGGTCCTTTTAGCTTATTTAGTGCTGATGTCGGACTTTAAACCAACTCAACTTAACTGAACATGGTTAAAGGTTATCTAGACTAGATAACTATGAGTTAGTTTGTCAAAAAAGCATACAACTTTCTTTTACAACATTAGAGTGGTCTTTATTAGAAATTTCCATTTAACTTAAAAATTATATTAACAAGAAAATGGTGCTAAAAATTCATGTATCATAATACTATAATGCCTAAATTTTCTGTTCTTAGTCTTTTTTTTTTGTTCCAAGACATGAGTAAATGAGATTAACTGCTTTTCGTTTAAAGCTTTCTCAATAAGTTTTGTAATATCATTATTTCTTTTCTTTGCCAGGATATTGATGGGCTTGACAGAGTTGTTAAGATGACTTATGTTAAATTAATATCTATATAATCTATTGCAGCACAATCTTAATAAACAGGGCAGGAGCCGACATTGACATCGCCTGATGGGACACCGGAAGCAATATCCTGAGCTTCTCCATTAAGTAGGATATGGCGAATGCAGCCAGAAAAGTCCTTCTTGGCCAATACACCCTTGGATGATTTATCTATAAAAAAGAAAATATGATGCAGAAAACATGTGAAAATGTTCCATATTAAACAATCACCAGAGATGTGATAATTATGCAAAATTTATTGTATTTGGATGTTGTTTCATTTATAAAAAAAATTTTTTATTGAACTTTTATATTTTTTGCCTAGGGTTGGCACAATTGAATTGATCAATTCACTTTGATAAGTTTGAAATCTTCTTGCAACAAAGAAGTTGTCAGAAATTGAAAAGGTATCTTATAAAAACAAGAAATTGAAAATCATACAGGTATATGCGTCAGGAGATGGTGATCCAAGAGTAGAGTACTGACCAAGGCCAGGTACTACAGCTCTTGTGTGTCATTGTTGTCTAGGAAGGATCTTTATTAAAACCTACTACACATTAATTAGGCTTCCAGAGACCTTCTCTCTGTCTAAACAACTTTTAGCTGTGAACCACTCTGCCTATACACTTACAGATGCAGCAAAAAGTTGTGGATATTCCAACACATAGTTTAGGCCTTGCAATGCTACTTCATTGCACATGTGTAAACATTTTCGGAAATGGACACAACTTTTTAAAAGCAAGGGGTTTTAATATTATGTAGTGGATTTTAGATGCAAGACAAAGAGAACTTTTAATAATGTTTTACAGAGGTCGCTGTTATTAGAAAGGGACCACTCATTTATCACATCTATTTTGCTTAGAACACAAGCTCAATTTAAGACTCATACCTTCTAATCCTCCAAGAAACAAAGGACCATCTGTGTCTGCAGATGTTACTGATGGATTGCCTGCCACAATGTCTTTTATAGTTATGCCATCAACAATCAAGTCTAGCTCATTTCCATTCTTGATGGCTACAAACAAAAAAAGAAGCAAAAAATTCCATTAAATGGTACATAATCAATAAACATGGAAACTAAAGAGTACATAATACAAACTATGTATGCACACTATTACTCTTATTTCAATAGTGATGTTAATTAATGTCAATCATGAAAATTTATAAGGTAGGTGTAATAATTCTTTTCATATAGGCTCTTATCCTTTATTTAGAGCACATCACACAAGATATTATTTCCATGCATAAAATAACCTAATTTACCTTTAATGTTATGCCAGTTTCCATCACAGAGAGTGTTTTGCTGAGCTTGTTGATGTATGACAGTAATGGGACCAGCACCATTATCAGCAGTGAGGATTACCTGCCATTCAAATTGAAAATTTTTGTAAGAGCCTTGAATTTCTTTTAAAACTTTGAAAGTCTTATATTTGAAGAGGAATGAATTGCAGAACATAAAAACTGTTATTATTAAGAGCAGGCTAATAGAGGAGTTGAAAGAGGATTTGAGTTAGGCGGTCAATAGAATGCCTGACAGAAAACATTACTTTATTATTTCATTTGTTTAGAACAACATTTCAGGAGAAAGGAAGGCCAACATAATTATTACTGTATCAAATTAATTAAAGTAATATGTAAATAGGGCATGATTGTATAATCCTGTATTTACCTTGCCCTCAAATATCTGCAAAACCAGGAAATCGTTGCCACTGCCGTATACAGCAAGTAAAACGCCCTCCTGACTTCGTGGTCGGATTTGCATTTGAATTTCCATATTTTTCCCAACATTAAATGTGTCAACTGAAAATAAAATTAAAATGAGCACAACAAATTAGTAAATGAAACCAAGACTATGATATTTATGTGCACAGCGGAAAAAAATAATTCTTTACAACCTTTTGCGGCATCTGCGATGAAATTACAATAAGAAAAAAATGACAATGCAAAAAATGAACAATATTGGTGTGACAGCTTTTTTGTCCCTTTGTAATGATCTCAGAATTCATATATTTTGAGAGATATGACCCAAAATAAGCTATTTATGATAAAGCATGACATGCGCATCTGGAATAAATGTTTAACCCATTAAGTGCGGCGCGTCAGTTGACTGCCTTGCTGTGAAAGAACTACAGGTTCCACTGGCGGCTACTTCACTGACTTGTCACCTCCCAACTGGGCACTGCTGGGTGCCAATTAGGCTAACTGCCACTGCTAGTGGGCCTTCATTCATCCTTTATTCCTCCTTTACCCCTCACCAGAAACTCGTGAATGGGTGTAGAGGCTTTTAAAATGTCAACCAATGAAATCAAGTAATAGTTTGGAGGATTCTCAGCCTCCCAGTCATACTATGACGGTTTTATCACTGATGATAGCCTAGATCTCTAAGAAAGGAAAGGGCTGAGACATCCTGTAGAGATCTTGGGTAACCTGGCGGTGTTTAGTCCCTGTGCATAAAGATGGTTGGACCATTGATGTAGGGGAAGATGAGGATGAAAGCCATGCTTTGACTGATTCACATAGAAGTGTCAAATGCGGCCCCACAAAACACAAAGACAGACAGACAGACACACACACACACTGATGTGAAACAGGCATCGGCCACATTGCATGTTTGTGTGACTGTGGGCTTATAATTGCCATTGACTCACTTTTACACAATACTGAGTTTATTTAGATAGTAGGCAGACACGCACTGTAACTGCTGGAGCTTGATAATCTTTGATATTTACCGCCTCACGATAGCTGTCGTGACCTGCGTTCTCAAGTATACAGAGCGATACTCGGCAGGTGTCCCAAAATTTGGTCTGATATTTTTCTAGAAATTTGTGGGATGCAGATCTAATTAAATTTAAATACATTTAGCATTAGCTTAGAAGGACGTAAAGATAGCTCAGTCTCCAATGCTCTGGACTGAGGAGCAGGAGGTCCAAGGTTCAAATCTTTGGTGTTGCCGCTAACATAACGTTTTCAGTCAAGTGACACATGAAGAGTGTTCGTTTATGTAAAACAGGATTCAAACTGAAATATACCACACCCACAGCTATTTAAAATTAAATAAGTTTAATTGTGATCGCCTGCAGGAAATTAATATACGGAAATAAACGGCTTCTCCTTTATTGCTCTCATTAATTAGTAATAAACAGGTATTAAAAAGCAGAAACAAACAAGATAAAGAAATCAACCGACTTCTCAGCACAAAAGAAATTTATAGTTTTATAAACTTTTAACTAGAAATAATGAAAAAAATATCGGCGATAAGAGCACAACTCTCGGTGATTCAGTTAACCAGGTAAACAGTGCTTTTTGAAATTGATGTTTTCAAATTACCTGCTATTCTCTTTAAAGCTAAACATTGATGTAAACATTGAGAGTTACTTAATTACTCACATAATTTCAAGTGGCCACCTCCACTGCCCATAAACAATCCTGACTCCATATCATCTGAGCAAGGCATGACTTTTTCCTCTGCAGAGGGTTGTCCCATATCCATCATATTCACTTTGACATTATGGATACATCCATAAAAGCTTCCGATACTGGCCTGAAGAATATTTCGTTTTTTTTTTTAGCATTACTGACAAGATCATTTGAAAGAATATATGACAAGATCATTTGCCTAAGCCTACTTTAAGACTGGTGCATTATATTCATTATCGTTTTATGGTTACTATTGATTGATATGATTTGTGTGAGCCTTCACGACCAATTTTTTTAGGTAAACAATGTAAGTGCATAAGCTGTGCAGTCAGGCTGGATTAAATATCCTTTACAACAAAATGTTAACCATTTTCACATCATGATGTCTCAGTAGTCTCATGAATTTTCAATTTTTGCTCAACAACTGCCAAAATTATTACCCACTAATCATTACATTTCAAACACACATGAAAAAGATATAGATCTAACAAAGAGGAAATGCTATTGCTTAATGTGAGATTGAAATGAGTTGTCTTCAGTAGTTGTTTAGTGTTGCAAACTTTCCAAAAGTTTTTAAATATACACCACAGAAAGAAATGAACTGCATTTAAAAAAAATGTATTATGGCCTCTTCAATATGTTTAAAACATTCCCAAAGTGTGCACGAATAAAAACATCATGGCACTTATTATTTACCATCAAGGCTTTTGAATTTCATTCTAAATACTCTCTCTCTTCATCTCTTTTTCTGTGTGTCTGTCTGTTTGTATCTGTCTATCAATCTCTTTCTGTCTCTCTGACTCTCTGTTTCCGTCTGTCTGTCTGTCTGTCTGTCTGTCTGTCTGTCTGTCTGTCTGTCTGTCTGTCTGTCTGTATGTCTCTCTCTCTCTCTCTCTCTCTCTCTCTCTCTCTCTCTCTCTCTCTCTCTCTCTCTCTCTCTCTCTCTCTCTCTCTCTCTCTCTCTCTCTCTCTCTACTTTGAATAATTGTTTTTTTTTGTATCTGACAAACCCTACTGATAATTATGTTTAAGGGGGGAGCACAATTTAGAACCAAGTTTCCGTAATAACTAAATGATCTATTTAAAAAAATCATTTTTGGATTGTGTGTATTCTAACTAATTAGTGGTAGAAAGAGATTTTTGTTTTTAAAAAAATTACACAGATGCCATGGTAATTGCATCCATCTCGTTTTGTAACACTAACTTTTAGATTGCTAAAAAGTTTTTGCATTTCAGTCAATAAATTTCAAACCTGGGAAAAAAAATGAGATGGATGTCTTCTCTACAGTTCTTTTTGATTAGCTTGTTCGTAATATATTGCCATTTTTGTATTGTAATTGATAATAGGAAGATTGGGTGAAAGTTTAAAAACAATCAAATAAAAAATAAAGGAGGAGATTGGGGAAAAACCAACAAAAATGAGCAGTTTTTAGCAAAACGCGTTTAAAAATAGGGCCGCCGAGTTTTAGCATCATTTTCTTTTTTATGATTCCTTTTGCTGTAGCAATTCTTTTTGACACACTTGCAAACAAATACATGTTCTAATTCTATGAAATAAAAAAAAGAAAGCTAAGAGCCTACTAAAACATACAATATCAATAATTATATTTCAGGAAAAGGATGTCAAATTGGGGTACAACGATGTTTTCAAAGCCATTTTCACAAAATGTCACCATTTCAACCTATTTCTATTGTTACAGTTTCATTTTTAGGGACAATCACATGCTCTGGGAAAGCCAAAATCTAAAAAAAAGTCCTTGTGATCTAAAATTGACCTCTCAGCATGTGTGGGAATTGGCACTATCCCTCTTTAAGTTTTATCAAATTTCTGCACAGTGCAAAGAGATAACCTCCTGTACTCTCTAATTTCCCTCTATACTTTGTTGCACCCCATCTCTGTCTAGACGTGACCTACTCAATGATGTAGGACTACTATCTAACAGTTCAACCATGGCTACTTAAAATAGTAGCGACAGTTTCTCAATCCTGAACATGCACTGAACAGGGTCTAAATCAAAGTCCAAAGTTAAGTTTATTTGATTATTTAAAAGCAAGCATTAATTATGCAAATTTAATTAAACCAAAAACTACAAAGATAAAACAAATTTGAAGGAAACAAAATGGAACTTACTTTGAAAATTTTCTCAGCCATCTTTGTTGCATTTTTATTAAGACCGCCAACATAATATGGTGCTCTGACATTGAGAGACTGAGTAGATCCTTGGCTTTTACCATTTTCAACCCTTACACCATCCACCTCTAATATTCCATTCTGACCGATTCTGCTGAATTTGGTCTGAAATGAAGAAAAAATATTTTTTAAATCACTAAATATACATCAGTTTACTATGCATAATATAAAATTATTTAATACTGACTTATATGCTTTTGTGTTAAATAACTACACCCCTGTTGGATCAAAGAAGAAGAACAAAGGAGGAATATGAGGTGGATGCAAGGAAGGGTAGAAATGAAGAAGAACGAGAATGTAAGGTTGTGCTTCATGCACTTAACTTTGCTAAAAAAATAATTACAATATAAAATGTTACATAAATTATACTGGTCTAAAAATAAATAATTATGATGGCTGTTATTAATAGATCTGTATTATACATAAAAATAAAATAAATGAACAACAGGATGCATTGTTCTCCCAAAAAAGTATTTACAAATGGCATTTTAATTTTTTTCCGTACACATTCATGACTCTCAATGTAGGGTATGGAACATAGTAGAGAATTCCAGGTCTTTGGATCAATTAATGAAAGGGAACATTCACCATAAAACTTTTAATATTTTCTGGGAGAATCAAATATTTTGAAACGCAAGTCATACAAAACTTCAATCTACCAGGTCGATAGAATTTGATCACATCTTGTAAATAATTTGGATCAAGCCCACACACGCAATTAAAATCAATTATAGCATATTCTCTCCTCAATAGGCAGCCACTGCAACTTTTTTACAATTACCTGATGTGACTGTGATCTTGCTGAGTGATTTGAAGTTTATTTAGGGTCTTCTCAGGAAGGCCAGAGTGTTACAGTAATATAAAAGTGAAAGAACGAAAGTTGAGTTCCTTACAACAGAAAAAAATATTCTCCCTTCCACATAATGACTGACTTTGTATTCAGATTTTTCTAGGTTTCAGACAATATACAAACAATATTGGAAGCGACCAAATTATACAAGCCCAGCATTACCGTGTGCCACTGTCCATCATTATAAGCTTTGGGGCTTCTCATGATGCCCGGGCCACTTCCACAATTAAATGTGAAAGTTAGGCGACCACCATCCATAAACAACGCAAAGTAATCATTCTGGTTTTCATCTGCTGTGAAGAATAAAACTCCACTCTGTCCTGTCGTCTTGAATTCAAGGGAGATATATACTGGTCTGAAAGAAAAATTTAAAAATTCTATCAAAGAAACTTTAAAAACCATTGACAACCATGTATTTACATACCAGTACCAAATACATACATTAATTAAAATTGTTCTGTTAGTTGTAATAAAATTCAATGATCTCAGAATTACCCTTCACCGCCACTCGATGGTAAAAAAACACCCAGGCTGTGAAAAATCTGTGTAATTTTTTTTTTGTGGTCCCAATTATAAGATAAAAATCAATCTGTATTCCTCAATTTAAGCTTTATGCTTATATCTGTGTTGTTCGTTTCTCAAAATAATAATTATATAATTTATTGATTTTTTAATGAATATTTTCTGAACCATGTGGTTTCCTTGAAGCTAATCCATTCGTGGGGGAAAAACACCTGTATACTCGTAAATAACCTTCGGCAATGGTAATTCTCTCTCTCTCTCACTCTCTCTCTTTCACAGACATATATACTCTTGCTTCTCCCGCTCTCTCTACATATCTCTCTTTCTTTCTCTTCCCTCTCTCTCTCTCTCTGTCTTTCCTTCAATGGTATAGTAGGCTAATAGCCGTTTATGTCTGTGCTCCTGCTCCTCCTCCCTCGACTCTTTCTCCCTCGTACTCTTCCACTCTCCTGCTCTTTCTCCCTCGTGCTCCTCCTCCTTCTGCTCTTCCTACCTCCTGATCTTACTTCCTCTTGCTCCCTCCTGTTCCTTATCCTTCCGGCATTTATCCGCTTCTCCTTTTCCTCCCTCCTGCCCTTACTTCCTCTTGTGCCTTCTCCCTCCTGCTCTTCCTCCCTCCTCCTCTTTCCCCCTTTGCTCTTCCTCCTGCTAATTCTCCCTCCTGCTCTGCTTCTCATCTTCCCCCTACTGTTCCTCCTGCTGCTTCTTTTCCCCTTCAAATCCCCGTCCTGGTGCTTTTCCTCTCCCTCCTCCTGCTGCAGCTTCCCCTGCTCCTCCTCCTACTGCTCATCCGTCTTCTGCTTATCTTCCTCTTCCTGCACCTCCTCCTCTCATCCACTTGTTGGTCCTGCTCTCCCTCTCCCACTCCTCTTCCTGGACATCAATATTGTGCTACTTAATCTTATTCTTGTTTTTCTTTTTATTTTATTATTCTCCTTTTTCTTTCTCCTGCTTTCTCTCTCTTAGTAAGATACATAGTTAGAGAATATAGAATGATTAGAATGAAAGAGAGGATTTCAAGGGTGGTAAAAGCATTCCTTGTGATGAGCCTTGATGGACATAAAAAAACGTTTTCGAGTACAGAGAAACAGAGAGATAGATAGAAGTATAGATAAATGTAAAGATAAGTAAATGGATTGATAGCTAGATCGATAGATAGATGCACTTATTACATAACTATTTTCCGCCACATGCAATATGTTTTTTAAATAGAATGAAAGAGAGGATTTCAAGGGTGGTAAAAGCATTCCTTGTGATGAGCCTTGATGGACATAAAAAAACGTTTTCGAGTACAGAGAAACAGAGAGATAGATAAAAGTATAGATAAATGTAAAGATAAGTAAATGGATGGATGTCTAGATCGATAGATAGGTGCACTTATTACATAACTATTTTTCTCCACAGGCAATATGTTTTTTAAAATTCTCTTTTAAGCTCACTTGGTGAAAAATACTCACGAGTGGTTTACTGTTGATAAAAAAACAATAGCGCCAGTGACCTTTTTTTTTTTCTCTTTGTAGGTCACCAGGGGATTTTCACCCACGAATGGCTTAACGTAATACAAATAACAAGTGGCCGTGAAGGTTAAACCACTAAGAAACGAATAATTAACTGGAAAATACCTATAGGCTGAGGGATATCTGTGTTACAAGTATTTTTATCTCAAGCATGAAGATGTGAAATGTGACATCCAAATTTTTCTTAATGGATAGTAACATGTGTAACTTATTTTCTAGAGAGTCGTATGTCAAAAGCTTTTTTTTTTTTATAAATGATGTGGTCTAAATATTTCTTATTTTTTATAGTTGGCCATTACTTGACAATAATCCTGACAGGCAGCCTGCTGTATTCGTAACGACTATATAGTGAGCCCCCAAATCGCATGCCCTTCACATTGGCGCTCTCTCCTTCAACATTGCTTGCAACAGCAGGTAGGGCACATTGATCGGTTGGAAGACCTTCCACAGGTGACAGTGTTGGTCTAATAACTGTTGAGGAATAAATAGGAGAATACTCATGATTATTAGTTCCTAAAATTTGCAGTAGCTTTGAGAAATATTTAAAGTAGATTGATACTTTTGTTTTTGGCAGTTATTTGCCAAAAATTTGCGTCCATCTTTTGCCATTTAAAATACTCAAAATAAAAAAAGCTCTACACATATTCTTATCTTTTCTGTTATCTTTTCATACTCATTATTTTTTGTTACTTGATCTTCATAGTTGAGTGAATATCACTCAATATGATTGTATGTCAAACTTTTTTTCAAATGAAGGAGGGCAACATTTTTCTTCTCTTAAATAATGCCTTCTGGTACTTCATGTACATAACACAAACAGAACAACTTTTGAAGAATTATCTCTGCAAAAGGCACTCGCCACAATAGCTCAAAATTCTTTTTTTTAATTAACACTTTGACTGTAATGGTTTGAAAGCTCTTGAAGAGTTAGATTTACATGTTAAAAAATATTTCATTTAAATTCACCCAGCATATGGACATGCTAGTATAGCAAGGTGGTTTCAAAACAAATTCAAGTGATGCACAGAAGTGAGCAAGCTTCTTTATGGAAAGGATAGTTTCTTACCAGTATTTTTTCCATTTATATTTCGTATATGTTTCGGTTATACTTCTAATACGCATAAATGCATGAAACAGCTTAAGGCAAATTTATGGGATTGATGTTTTTTTAATACATGACTTTTAGGCAAATTCTTTAGTCTGGATAAAAGTTAAATTTACCTGAGCTGTTCTGAGCCAGTATTAAAAGGCTCTTGATTTCTGATTCTATCTTTCACATAAAGATTATCCTTTTCAAGTGAAAAATTCAACAAACCAATTTTGATTTTTAGTTTCCTGCACTGCAGAACTTACCAGCTGCTTCTTTCTCCATGGTACATTCTGCCAAGGTCACATCAAACCTGTCTTGCACATGAGCAAAGTTTTGGAACCTGTAAAAAGAATGTATTTTCTCCAGATACATAACAACTTCTTCAGGTTACGATGGAATATAATCGATCATCAATCTAATTGGTGATTTAAGGCAAATGGTGATTAATGCTGATAGACATAAAATTATGTGGCACTGCAAAACCTTATGGACTAAAGCTATTCTTAAGATAACAATCTTATTTATCTATCAATTGACAAAAAATCTGAATGGCTAAACCTCATTAGACCTTTGCTTACTTTTTATTTATGGTTATGTCTCCCATGCAGCCTGCAATCCCTTGAGAAGTAATCATTGCTGAAGATTTAACATTTACACCCGCTGGCAAGCCACCAAAGTAAAGAGGAGAGTCAGTAATGAGTTTCCCATCCACACTTTTAGCTTCCACCATCTCTGTATCATCGATGCTCATTGTGATTCTGTGAAATAACATGACAAAAGACTATACTTCAAAAGCCACATTTCTTGATTTTTCAAATCGTTCAATTC
Organism: Elysia chlorotica; assembly: GCA_003991915.1. Taxonomy (NCBI): domain Eukaryota; kingdom Metazoa; phylum Mollusca; class Gastropoda; family Plakobranchidae; genus Elysia; species Elysia chlorotica. The sequence goes on from RQTK01000287.1 coordinate 343,445, forward strand.
CTTACAGTATGTAGCATGAACAACATAGGTTTATCTTTTAGTTATGTATCTCTTTATAGTTTGGTATTTAAAATTTGTTAATTCAAAGTCTGTTTTATATTAGGAAATTGGAATGTTTTACTTTTAATTACAGCCATATTGATCTCCGTAACTTAATAATGAAGAAATTTGAATCTCTGAACATGAATACTGAAAATTAATCTTCATTATTTTGATTATATCATTGTTTTAAAATTTTCTTTTCTGTGTGCATTCAATCTAACCTTAGTTAAGGACTTGCAGTGTGTTTGAAATAAAATGTATCTAAAACACAGAATAAACTATAATTATTTTCTTCCAGATGTCAGAATATAGGTCTACATTTATGGCAGCATTCATTGATTTTCTCCTGAATATCCATATTGTGTTTGCTGTGCCAATAACACTTGATTGTTATTTTATTTTGTGAACACAGTAGTAAACTTTTTACAAATAAGTCAAGAAGTTAAACAAGTGAAAATGTATTTGTAGAAAAATTCCGGAAAATCCAACCTTTGTTGCATCTTCATTATAGAGATGTAATGCCATTCTCCATCACTGTAAGTGTTGATTTTACTTGCAAGATCACTTGAAGCAGTTCCAAGCTGTTCTTTGACTATAATTTTACCCTCCGACATAGACACAACAAATGTACTTGACTGATGAAAGAATGAAAGAATAAGTTAAGTATGAGAAAAACAAACACTGATAATAAAGAAAAAGAAAGAACTCTATACAAATTCTTTACCATAATTATAATTGGGTACAATACAATTTTGTAAACACTAAGTTTGAATACATAGGAAATTCATGTGATTGGTACAAATTATTTTGAATACAATGCAATAAAGATTATATTAGTAAAAGTTGATCTGTCATAATTATCTTGCTAAATAAAATGTAAATGCAATAAAAATTAAAAGAAAAGAAATAAGGACATGCTTTCAATGAGTTTTATATATGGGAATTCTATATGTCTTTTATGCCATTAAATTTAAAAACGCATATCATATACAAATATATATAAATGCATTTTTCATAGGCTCAACTGGAAAATATATAGTAATATACCTAAATTTAAAAAATATTAAAACCTGCGTGAAGCTTTCAGAGGACTAAATATATTTTATCAAGACAAAACGCAAATCTTTTGAACGAGCTTCATCAGGAAAAAAACCCAACAATACAGCAAAATTATATCTTGATATCAATATTAATTACCTCATCCTCAGCATATGCTACCATTAACAGAGCATTGTCTTCCTTTGTTTTGACCTTAAATGTAAGATCAAACTTATCATCGATGCTGATGGGAGGAATACCAATGTAACCATCCTTCTTGCTTGGGAATGACACTATGTGAGTGATCTAAAGAAAAAAGCAAGGTAATAATAGCTTTAACAATTGGATTTCCTAATACATGGCTTATTTTGTTTTCCATTGGGAGTTGTGCTGCATGATGTTTTCTCTTGGTAGAGTTATAATATCCAATCTCAAACCTTGCAGGTACAGCTAATTGAGTTTAAACTTTATTCTGTACATGAGATTATACTATATATTATAAGTGATATGGATAACAATGTTTTATTTTTATCAATTGAGGTTTATGTGGCCATTTGGGAGAGCTTTGTCAAATAACTGGGGCAATAAATTTTGTGAGATATTGGTAAGAGAAATGTCTTTTAACTTAACCCAATCTCATATTTAAAGATGAAATAGAGCAGAGTACTTAAATACTAACACTCCTTCATTCTTGTCTACAAAAGTTGATGAATAGACACGTTCTGCAAAAAAAGAAAACTAAGCAGACATCTAATAACTTATTTGTACTTCAAAAGAGATAGTGATTGCTTATTACCCTTTGACTGCATAATATTTTCTGTTATTTACAACAACAAAAAAATGCAAACATATTAAATGGCGGTCCTAAGCTAATCTTATTTTGCTATCATGTGGTAAATTTAGGAGATAATGTTTAAAAATTAAGACTTTTGCACATTGAAAGCATTATGGAACATTCTCCTTGCCCTGAAATGGAACATTCCTTATGCAATTCATATTAAACTTGATGCCCGCTGTCACTAAAAACTTTCGGATTCATATTAACCCCAACACCTCAGCCTCCTCTCCAGAATTACTGAACGTATGGATACAAAATATTTACCTTTGGAATGCATCCTTTCACAAGACCTTTAGCTCGTTTGTTTTCAAAGAGGTTTACAACTTCTCTTGCAATCTTCACATCTTTTATGCATCCATCAAAACCATTTGTCATGACGGATCTGTTTGGAAGTGTTGAAATTAATGAAAAAAATACTGCACATCATTTGAAAAGAGTTTATAAATGATACCATTACAACCTTTACAGGTTATGACTCTAACAATGTACTTTGACCAATCAGTCGTTCAATTTGATTGATAAACTCTTTAAATCCATTATTTTATTTTTTTTAAAAGGTGTTAGATAGGCCAATCATATTAAAAATCATTTTTTTTTACATTTTAAGCTCTTCAGTACAAATGAAACAAAAAACAAAAAATAGAAGCTTTGTTGTGCTTTTGCTTTTCATTGATAGATTTCCCTTCTTATTTACTGTTTCTCAGGAAAGTTGTTTCACTTAACAAATGGAAAATTTACCGGTGAAGATGCAGGATGTTATCAACACCACCAATATAAATGTCATCTGTCGTTTCAAGTCCATTCAAGTTGCCCGCCCCTTCCAAGTTAATCTCTGGTATACCAAAAACGAAATAAAGGTGAGTAGTGGAATTGAAAAATATAATATTCAGAACAAGTTTAAGTTTTAAATGTCGTATGGTTCTTTCATTAAAGGCTTAAAAAAGTTTACAAAATCCTTAATTTCAAATGATCTTTTGAAATACGAAAAGGAGGATAAAACACAAAGATGGCAAAAGGCCTGTTATAAAAAAGATGTTAATATGTGATTTTCCTACAAAATGGCTTTATAGCTTTCATTCACTTTAACGAGTTTGATGCAAAATAGTTTTAAAAGTCAATAACTGTTACAGAAAAACACAAATAAAAGAATATAGACTAATGGAATAAATTCATGAGAATGCTCACGTTCTGTGGAATCATCGATGAGCAGGATGGCTGATCTCTTTTTGCGATCGACAACAATCTTATGCCATTCCCCATCATTGTACTTGCCAGAGGATTCAACCGAAGCAGGACCACCACCAAGGTCAAATCGGAAATAGATATGCCCTCCTTTCATTTCCAAAGCAAAATAATCATCTTTGCCTAAGTAAAACATTAAACCATCTTCAGAATATGTCTTGAAGCTAAGCTCGACTTGAGTACTTATAGCAGTGAGTCTGAAAAGTTGTTTGCTGAGTACTGCATATCCATAGCCATTGAAGCGATACCCTTCGAGGAAAACTGTAAGCAGGAAGTCCCTGAGAAGTACAATTTTAAAATGAATTTGAAATTTGTTTACATGTAAATTTAGAGAGTTAAAGAAATAAATAAAGTCCACAACAAAGACTATAAAATTTTGAAAAAAAAAATCATACTCATTTTCAGCTGTTCAATTTGCACAAAAAGTATCTAAAAAGAAATGAAGTTGCTTTTGAAAATTTATACGATCTGAAAAACAATATTATTTAATAAACATTCCTCATTTCTTAGATGGAAAACCCCCAGCAGTTTTCAGTCTTTAGAAAAATAACTTTTCAACCATAATCCTATCTTCTCAGTACTAATGAAAGCCATGTAAGCCTTTTAGGATGCCAAAATATCCCCATTATTTGAAACCGTTGGACTCATAATTGTGTCCTCTTCATGCCTTTGTAAATACAATAAATACAAATCGAGCCTCCACATCAGTTTGCATCCACCTTCACCTTTGATTTGCTCCTTTAAAGTTGTTTGCAGCTGCCACAAAATTCCAAAGCCCCAATGGTTCCCCATCAAATGTAAGCTCTTCCATAACACCCTCAAATGGCTTTGTCATCAAGTCTTGTGGAATCTAGAATAAATTGACAACAAACATTTATCTATTTGGCTATGAGATGATGAATAGAAAATGACATATTTCATGGTCCTTGGTTAAAAAAAAAATAAGGATAAGCTCATTAAAAAAAATCCAAAAAAGTTACACAATGATCTAGGAACACTGTGCTAAAACAAAAACTAGAAAGGTCCTGATAATAATTTTTTTAGCAATAATTTTTACCATTAAAAAAATTGTTTTTTCTACACCACGAAAACAAGTCTCTTGAAAAGGATGGTATATCTATTTAAAAGGGAGTGATATTTGATATTTGATAAACAGGCAAACTTTATAACATTGTAGTGTAAAAAAATTGTATTCTTGACTTATAATTAAAAAAACAACCCATAAACTTTAAGAGAATACATGTATATAATTTATAGTTGTTTTTTTTTTAAAGATGCTTAAGTTTTTTTTTTTCCACCTAGTTAAAAAAAAAAGGCGAACAGCGGTTAAAACAAAAAAAAATATCACAATTGTACCTAAATACTCACAGTAAAATCATCTGGTACACCCCCCACAACAATACGTGTAGTGATGGGATTGAGTTCCAAAACAGTGAAAGTGCCTTTTGTAGTTCCCTCAGTAACATCATCATCCAAACCTTCAGACTTAACAATCAACTTAGCAGTCTTTCCGATCCTGCAAATTAAAAAAAAAGTGTATTGATAATTTGTTTACTCAGTCAGAAATCGTAGTCTTTTAAAACACTTTTTCTTCAGCAGCATCACCTTCTCTTTGTGTGCATATAAAATCTTTCTTGACCCATTTATGCATTTTCTATTATATGGTACCCTTTTGCTTGATTTCTTTCCTTCAATCTTTCTTTCTCTTGAGTCTTCAGCAACTTGTTCAATTCATCTCTTCATTGAGTTCTTTTTCTTTCTAACATGTCCTTTCGATCTCTTCATTCCATATCTTTCCTCAGACCCACTCTTTTTTTGTGTAACACACATCCACATACCTTCACACACACACACAAACATAAAAAAAAGTCTCATTGTTTTGTTACTTAAATCAACCTAATACATTTTATATAGTAACTTCATTTTATTAAAACTTTTCGTACCACAAGTCGAAAATACATTCTTGGTCGGTAGTGAAAGAGATGAGCTAACATAATAATAATACAATAAATGTAACATACAAAGTATATCTTGCACTCTATGAGTTTCGATTCCACAAATCATGTGTCCTCTTTGACTATAAAATGTACCTTTCAGCTATGATCTGGTGCCATTTTCCATCATTCAATTTGCGAGTGCTAGTAACTTTAGCTGCACCAGAGCCAAGGTTAACAGTAAACACTGCAAAGCCATCCTGCAGCTCTACAGCCAGATAATCTTTCTGGGATTCAGACACTTGTCTCCTTTGCCTGGTTAGGGCTATATCACAATCAGGGCACATTGCTGCAATGGATTGGACTGACAGATTAGACCTGTTATTTTACCATAAAATATTTTCTATACCACATCAAACTTTTAATTTCAGATAAGATTTTTCAAATATCAATATTTTTAATCAAAATTTCTATTATTCCCATCAGATTTCAAAGAAATATAAACCAAAAAAATTAATTAACACGCATATTTTTTGTTTAAAAAAAAGTTATTTCTTGCTGTAAGAAATACACAAAAACATAGTAAATACACTGAGTAATTGATTATAAATGTCAGTAACCCGCTATTTACTTTTTAGTTCACCGTCCCTAACAATTGTGGTACATTATATTCACTATGTTTTCAGTTTTGTTAGTTTGTGAATTATTTTTGCTTCAAATGCTTATTAGTACCATGAACAACAGTGTCTTTGAAAGATACCAATGCCACTACTACATACAAAAAAACTCCCAAAAACGTTAGTGCAAAGATGTGTAATCTACAAGACTAAATAATTTTACCTTCATCATCATCGTCTTCCATAATCTGCTCCACCATATCATTTACAAAAGTGATGGATCGTTTCCTGCGTTTGCTCTTCATATAAAAGGAAATACAAACATTTGATTTTAAAAAGGGTTTGATTATATGCTTCATATAATTTTGTTTAAACTTTTAATGTAGAATCCACACAAAGTCAACTCTTGCTAAGACAGTATCAGATGGCAGTCCAGTTTATATATTTTTTTTGTGTGTAACTAAATAAAGTCAACTCTTACTGAAAGTAGAATTAGAAACTTATTTTTAGTCGTGACAGGTTGATCATCATTTTATACAGACATCAATTTTGTGTGATTTTCTTTGCATTTGTTACAATGGCATTATTTTTTCTCAGTATTATTGATTAAATTATAGAAATGCAATTAATCAGTCTTTCTTTAACCTTAAGTAAATCGAATGTTACATTTTCAAAGATTGACAGGCCATGTAACACATAAAGTAGTTCTACTTTTCATATCTTACCTCATCTGCCACATTCTCATTGTTGCCAACATACATGAGCAGAGCATCTGGCTGACTGGTCTTCAAGAACACAGAGACTGTGCTGTACGATCCAGTGTCTTTGAGTACAGGTGGGTTGCGTAATGTCACAGTGGTATTGCCAAGGAAGCTTAGCCCCACCTTGATCTGTACACACATTAGGTAAAAGAATAACAAATAAATGCAGTTTAAACGTTTTAAATTCTAGAACAATGTTTTCCATACTTGATAAATGAATTGTTTTTGCAGGATGTAGCAGGACTGTACCAGACAAGAAAATTTATTGAAGCTTTAACACAATGTTGAATCAAAGAGGTAGTGGTAGTGATTTGAGAATTATGACACAGAGCAATTATCTACTGAATTTGTTGACTACTCCTTTCTCTTGTTCAATATTGAGTTGCAATTTACAAAGTTTGCATCTTTTAGCTTTGTTTGCATCATTTAGATGTCAAAACGAAAAGACACTTGCAACTTAAGATTTACTTTGTCTCTAAAATGAGATAGAAATGGGCTATACTACATTTTTTCTTATGACAAATATTGTTTTAAAAAAGGTGTGTGCTGATGTGAAGCTTTGAAGAGACAATATTTTTATGCCGCAAACTGAAAGTATGAGTGAGAATCTAGGCATGTCTACAAATCGTAAAATGCAACATAAACCAAACTAAAATCATAATCTCATGCTTCTTATTATGACTATTGGATGATAAATATATTTACAACCTGAAATATAAAAAAAATTAAAGCTTTGATTTGAAAAAGTTTTTCTCACCCTGTTGGCTTCATCTCTGGCTTGAGCAATTTTCTCCTTAAGTTTATCCACATTTATACCCAAAGTTTGACTCTTCTGTGCCACACGATCAACATCTTCAGACAGTTTCTTAACCATGCTTTCAATTTTTGGCATCATCTTCTGTGCCGTGTCAACTACATGAGGAAAATAATATAAGTTAAGGTGAAACAAATATTTAATCTTTTTTTAGAAAATACTGCCCCTTGCTATTTATATACTTTACTCCAATGGTAAACTTTTTAACCTGAAATCCTGGAACTTACACTGCCTTTTAGCAATATCAGCAATGAAAAAGTTAGCTTATTTTGTAAATTCTAAAACTATTAAAAAATTTTTTTTCAATAATTAGTTGATTGCATGATTTAACAGCTTTTGCCAAAGGTTTAAATGGACATGTAAGAAGATAATGATTACTTCTAATAATACTTCTAGAAACTTAGCAGCTTGAATTTTTTCCTAAGATGTAATACCTAAAAAGTGTTCTGTTGAATAAATCAAATCACCCCTGAAAATAGTAAATCACTCACGACTGTCCTTGGCTTGTCTCATGCTGTCTGTGGCAATTGGTGAATTGGTTGTAATGTAATCATTTTTGACATTCATGCCAGGAGTTTGGTCGATCACAGACTGACTGAGAAGTTCGGTCTTGCTAAGGATTGTTAGGGTCTCATTGTTTTTTGCCATTACATCCTGTGACATGGGATCAGTGCTAGAACCTTAAAAATCAAGATATATGATAGAAATAATACACATAAGTAAAATTCATTTCTTTTATTGATGGTCATTTTAAAACAGTTATCCATTTTTATATTTTATTCCTGTAGAATGCACTGAAATTCGCACAAATAATCATAGTTTTATATAGATCATATTTAAACGTCATCTTCACTTCAATACTGTTAATAAAGATAGACATATTTTGTATTAATTTTTACATAAGGGCTGTGCCATTAGATAAGATGAGGTCAAAACTGTGCATTTTCATCTCAACAGTAATGCGACATAAAAATTTAATACACTACACATATAAATGATAAAGCAGAATTTGATTCTTTTTCACTTAAAAATTTGAGAAACTTTCCATAGATCTAAAATGTATATGCTACAACACTTTTATGAACTTTTAAATACATAGTAAGTAAAATCTACTAATTCTTCTTTTGTTTTTCTTTGTTTGAACCTCTTGCCATTAATTTAAAGACAACTCTTGCAGGCCTGCCTACTTGAAAAAGCCCCATTAAGGTACTTCGTTAGCAAAAAAATAGGTATTTTTCAAGAAAAAAATAGGTACACCCACATTTTTTATCCTACTTGTTGGATCTGTGTTAATCACCATCATGTAATCAGAACATTTGTATAGGGAGTGTAAAGCGCCTTTGCCTCAATATTGCTATACACATTTCTGTTAAATTTTGCTATTATGCACTGCAAATGGTGTTTTTGTATTTACACACAATATACAAGTGTTTTAGTTTGAATAAAACTATTAAACTGGTTGAATCCACTTTGACAAAACAATGACTGTATATTGTAAAGCATATGAAATAATAGAAAGTATACTGGCCATTCCTTTTCTAGAACACTTCAATTTTAAGCAAATGAGGAGAGAGAGACAGAGAGAAGGAAAAGCAGAAGAATAAAAAGAAGCCAGACAGCTGAGAGAGAGAGAGAGAGAGAGAGAGAGAGAGAGAGAGAGAGAGAGAGAGAGAGAGAGAGAGAGAGAGAGAGCTAGATTTAGAAATCCGAAAGAAGGAGAGAGGGGGGTGGGGGTGGGGTGGAGAGAATAAAAGACAGGAAGTACATGTCGAAGAAGACAAAGAAGCTATAAAGCCCAGAGAGAGGTTAGAAAGCCAGAAGAAAGAGAGAATTGGATTAACCTTTAACGTCAGCACTCTATGGGCTTTTTTGTGAAAGGAAAATGTATTAGGTACGAAACTGGGCTAAAATTGGATCTCTTGATAAGCTGCGAACAGAGGCAGGCGCAGAACAAAATATATAAAAGGAGAAAAGGTTATGTACAAGTAGGCAGGTCTGCTCTTGTAATTTAAATTTCATGTGCCAGCCCCTCCAAGCATTAAACTTGTACAACTGAAATTATTCTTAAGCAAGTAAATGAATACATAATTATGCAAGATATCTTATTAATCTCTCCACTTCATCTCTACTTTGCCCCTGTTCTCCATCTTTTAGCCTATACCCAAAACTGGTGATTAGACACTCATAAAAATTGCATTGGAAATGTGGTTCCTAAAATTAGTTTTCTGATGCTGATGCATTTGGATGCCTTGATAGCCCTTTTCTTCAATTACCATTAAGTGTCACCATTCCATCATTCAGAGTTGAAAGCAGTTCTTCAACAGCAGCATGTTCTTTTGCAGAATCCAGAAATGCATCGTTACCCTGATTCAGCTCAGTCTGCAGACCTATTGTAGTAAAAAGAACACTGTAAGCAATATCATTTTTGTCAAACTTTTCCTATAAAAATGCATTTGTCTTTTTGTTTTGTTTTGTATGAAATGTTTTCTTAGCTTACTTTAATTTTAATCAAGGCAAATCTAATAATAATATAATACAACTAATTACAACCACAAACTTTTTAGATATGTTTTTACTTTAAAAGTTATTTAAAATAAACTCTGATAAGCAAATTATAACGTTGCATTTAAAAGTTGTGTGCTGAGACTAGATCAATACAATATGAATGTGTTTGAAACAAAAGAGATAGTCAACAGAAAGCACAATAATTATTTTAGACAACCCATAAGGTTCCCATAAAGAGAAACTATAAGAAAGGGAAGAAAGTCTGTATCATATTTAGGATCTGTTTTTCAATTCTCCAAAACATTTATTTGTCTATTTCACCAAAAGCACAATATGATTAGATATTAAAAACTTATAGATCAAGTTTTGAAAATTAAAGCCTCTCAATCAACTTTGTGTTATTGCCTTCAATGCATTACCATTTTCTGTCTGATTCAGAAGCTGCTTGGCTTCTTCAAGTAGCATCTCACTCTCTTGTAAAGCATCTGTCACATTACTATGTATATTTTCAGACTGATGGAAACAACAAAATGAGAAGGTTTAATGTAATAACATTTTAAAATTAATTAATCATTTCAAATTATGCAGGCATTTGGCTATTACTAAGGAACAAAACAAAATTAATTTATATTTTCACAGGGTGATCTTCGTCTTTTTCTTTCTTTTAAATACTAACTGGAAGTTAAATGTGATCATCCTCTATCGGTATTAAAGAACAGCATACCCTTAGCTCATAACTTTGTAAAAAGTTTGCATGATAATCCATACATAAGAAAGTATAATTTATAAAATATAACTGTTCGTCCCTATTTAAAATAATCTAACCATATTTATGACGAAATTCTTGGTAAACTCATCATGCTTTCCATTGGCTCGATTTTTCCTTATAATTATATGTTTATATATTTACCTCATCCTTGGCCAGATTAGCATCATCAACTGCCTTATTTGCCATGGCTCTTGCTTCCTCTATACCATTTTCAATAGTCCTATAGGCCTGGCCAGCATCAACAGGATCCTGGGACCTGTTTCTGGTGCTCTCATACAGCCTGTTTAAGATGAGGAATGATGCATAATTATGAAGTATGATTTCAATCAAAGTCATAAAACCAAGGCTAAAAAAACATGAAAATTGGTATGACTTGAGAGAGAGAGAGAGAGAGAGAGAGAGAGAAAGAAGGGGTTGAGATGGAGTAAAATAGAGAGGGGGGCGTGAGATGGAGGGAGGAATAGAGAGGGATGGGGGGAGGGAGAGTTAGAGGAGAGGGAGAGTGTCAGAGTTTGAAAATGACAGAGGGAGAGAGGGTTGGAGAAGAGAGGAGGAGAGTGGGAAGGGAGGAAGCTGAGTGGAAGGGAAGTAGATGGAGGAGGGAGAGAGGGGGAGGTAGGCATGGGGAGAATAAGGGATGTAAATGAGAGGTACGAAGGAGGGAGAGAGAGAGAAGGCAAACTGAGATTGACAAAATGATAAAGGGAGGGACACAAGGAGAAGGAGTGGTAAGAAAGGGAAGGGAGAAAGAGCAAGGTGTGAGAGAGGGAGGGGGAGAGAGAGAAAAAGGATGGAGTAAGCAAGAAGGGGAGCCAGGGTTTGAAGGAAGATGATGGAGGGAGAGTAAGGAGGGATGAAGAGTAACAAGAAGGGTGGATAGGGGGAGAGAGAAAGAAAGAGAGAAACAGAGAGAGATAGGGACATATAAAAAGAGAGACAGAGAGATAGAGAGAGAGGCAGAGACACACAGTCAGACAGAAAGATAGATCGACAGACAGATCACTATTGTGTAGGCGGTTTCAAGACTTGGGTGAGAGTATAATGAATGTATCGATACCAAATATGTAAGAGTAAAATAAGCGGTGGTGGAGTACATAGAAATCGGCCAATTTTTGCCATTTTGGTTGAAATTATGACGAAAAATCAACATTTTTATGAAGGATAGGACTTGAATTAGACATTCCCAGTGTGATTTTTTGTTTTTCAAGTGGATGATGATGATGGCAAGATCAAAACCTTAGAATCGATATTTTGATAAAAAATAGTTTCTTATTTATAACAGTGACATAGAGATTTACAAATAAACACAAAGCCCTAATTAGGACAAAGATGACTAAATACACTTAGATATTGAGGTGTAATTAAAGAGTGCACTTACTGCTCCAATTCAGCTGCAGCGGCTGCTAGTCCCTCTGCATGAACTTGGCTCTTGTTTGTCATGTCATAGAGTCTATCAATGTCACTAGCAACCTGAGATACATGGGCCTCTAGAATGGGGAGGGCTGAATCTAGGCGGGATGACTGAGACTCGACATCCTGAAAAGATTCATAAATGATCATATTCAGCAAAACTAAGAAATTACACCAAAATAAAACTTCAAATCACAATCAGAAATAATTGTAATATATTTTTTCATGAGAAGAATAATCACACTTAACCCAAACAAACCTTTTTAAAGCCAATTGAAACAACTTTTTAGACAGGGATAGAGTCCGACAAAACTAACGTTTCTGTAGCATGTACATAATCCCTTTTTTCATATAATGGAAGTCAAAAAGATTTTGGAAACATGCCATATTGCTCAACCATCATACTCTATAAAGCAAAGCAGAGCCTAGAATGGCAAGTACTTACAGTCATGTTTGATTCTGCAGATGCGAGAAAATCTTCCGCCTCCATAACATAAATTTTGGCCTCTTCCAGTATCTTCATTCGTTCTGCTTTAATGGCTTCTATATTCTTCAGGCTTCGCTAAAAACGTAAAAGAGGGACATGGATATATAAACATATTGTAGTAGTAGTAGTAGTAGTAGTAGTAGTAGTAATAGTAGTAGTAGTAGTAGTAGCAGTAGTAGTAGTAGTAGTAGTAGTAGTTGAACGATGTTAAAAGCAACAACAGTAGAAATAAAAATATTAGTGATTAGTAGTAGTAGTAGTAGTAGTAGTAGTAGTAGTAGTAGTAGTAGTAGTAGTAGTAGTAGTAGTAGTAGTAGTAGTAGTAGTAGTAGTAGTAGTAGTAGTAGTAGTAGTAGTAGTAGTAGTAGTAGTAGTAGTAGTAGTAGTAGTAGCAGCAGCAGCAGCAGTAATCGCAGCAGTAATCGTAGCAATAGTTCTTAAAATGATGTTAAAAGCAACAACAGTAGAAATAAAAATATTAGTGATAGTAGTAGCAGTGATGGTGGTGCTAAAATACTAATTATTGATGCAGAAGTAGTGGTAGTTGCCGCCGCAACAGCTTAACCCTTTTATGAAAAAAGTTTTATATAGAAGTTTGAGAAAGGATGGAAGAATGAAACCCACAGAAAGATTTTCCACTTGGACTGCATTCAGACGCTGAATGATGCTCTGAGCAGAATCTGCATTTGTCTGGGAGTAGCTGCTTGAATTGACAAGATCACGCAGACGGGATTCAAAGTCATAGATTTGTTTACCAATTTCTTCACTGCTGTTTAGACCAGAGGTGGCATTTGTCTTCAAGCTTTCTACAAAGTCTTTCACTGAAATGCAATGTAATGTGTCAAATCAAAAGTTTGTTAACAAAAATCTGAATAGTAAAATCATTATTCTTTGATATTGTATAAATTTCACTCAAACTGAATGAACTGCTTTTATTTGTTACTAAATTGGTTGTTTTTTTTTTTGGTGTTCTATTTAGCTTTTTGCAGTATTTGTAACCTCTATTGAATTCCCACAGAATCTTATACAGGGATGGTGACACCAGCTCATATCATCCCCACACCTCTTGCTTTTCTGTCAAATTCGCTAATGGCACCCTAAAGAAAAGTTCGTACTGAATTTCGTTTAAAAACTTCCTCTTTTTTTTATAAAACTCACCAAAAACTGCTCATAATGAAATGCTTTTTTATTGTAATGATGATTACACACAAAGCTTCTAAACTTGAAATAAGGATAATGCAAAAACATTATTTGAATTATTTAAGACTTAAACCACTTTATTCAATAATTGGGCAATATAGGTAATCATAATGTCCCTTACAATTTTCTGCTGCCTGGTGCTCTGCTTTAGACAAGTTGAATGGAGAACTAAAACTTTGAGCTTCCATCGCAGCAATTATAGTTTCCCCCTCTGAAATATATCTTTCAAGATTTAAAGCTGATCCAGAGTTTTTCAATGATCTGTAGACGTTTTGAATGAAGGCAACAACATCTGGAAATAAAGATACAATTTTGAAAACAATTTGAAAAGAAGATAAGAACATTTCAAATGAGATACAAGTAATATATATATATAGTGCAAGAATAATTGAGATCAACAAGCGCCACCGCAAAGGTAATAGAAACTCTTGGGAACTTCCCAAAGCTAACTGAAGTATTCTAACTACAAAAAATAGGCATTAATTTTCATCTTGATATTCTACTGATCCTTATTTTCTAGACAAAATGCACCACTGCTACTTACCATCAACAAATCTGGCCACATCAGTAGTATTACGATTCAGTTCGTCAATTTCGTCAATCAAAGTCAGGATGTTTTTAGGCAACTCTTCCGCTTCATATCCAAGCATGCCAGACTAAAAATTGAGATAAAAGTTATGTTTGAACTTGCTAAGCTTAAAAAAATTCAGCTGCTTAAAGATTTTTAGTAATACTCTAGTCTTTAAGATTTCATACTTAAAAAGAAAAATCAAACATAGGGTTCACAGGGGTTCAAGGAAAATGACTTGACTTCACTTAGTCTTTTTTTTAAATATATAAATGAATAAATCGGTTACTGCTCAAAATTAGTCATTATTATCCTAATGAGTACAGTGATATCCTTCTAAAATCCATCCCTTTTGAGATACAACTTTGTCAAACAGAAATCATGTTTCAAAAATAGCAGATTCTTCATTAAAGTGGGTTTTTGGTTGCCAGGCTTGTAGATGGAGACCACTTTACATTTATTATTATTGTTACTAAATAACGAAGAAGTCATAATTTAAAGGTAGAGTGCAGCTTTTAAACTCTTTCAGTAACTTAGCATTTTTCACCACAGGAACTTGAGCCCGTAAAAGTTACAAGTTACTATTTGGACCGAATTTTGAGCTGCTAAAACTGGGGTAAGTTACTAAAAGTGTTAATAAAGATAAAACAATCAATAAACATATTGGTGTAAAAAGTAGCAGAGCACTTTGCAGCCTTAAGTTTCATTAATTTTTTAAGAAGAAAAAGAGAAAAATGGGGAATGATATCAAAGCAATAGTAATAGACTTGCATGTTTGATAACAAACATGCTTACTTATGAAAAATGTTAAATTAAAATTTAGATAGTCTAACTACAGAATACAGAATACAGCATACAAAATACAAAAAGATCTTTTTATTTATCCCTCAAGGGAAAATTAAAGCACACTCTCTTCATACAACAGACAAAATAAAAAAATGTTTACGATAAGAAAATAAAAAGGTAGAATTTTAACATAAAATTGATAATATTATACATACTTCATAAACCCTAATATCACAATATCACAGCTCGAGTTACTGAATGCATTTATGTAAGAAAAATATCATGTTGTGCACACGTTTTAATTATACATAAAATACACATACAAAAATGAATGAGTAAATATAAACATAGATACTATTAAAAAGAAGTATTCTAGTCAAGTACAATTAATAATTGCATTAAAAGGGTATCTATGTTGTAAATAGTCATTTGCAAATAAAATGTTAATTTTTTTAAGATATCGATCAAGGCAAAAATAAAATTCCTGTATCTGTTTGTTCTAGCCTTTGGCATTTTATATCTTCCACTCTGTAAAAGTACTGTCGAATTCGTCATGAAAAGGATGTGTCCTGTCCCAAAGTATCTCTCATGTCTTGTTCTCGGTGCGTTGTTTACATAGTATGTCAAAATTGTCTTGTCGCCTCTCAACTACCCCGCCTTTATTAATAATTTTGTTTAATTTGTCTTTGTCCTGTTTTGTCAAATTTCCACCCCAACAAGTATTCGCCTCTTCCACAAAACCATTGTTATTGTTGTCAGTAATAAATCCAGTCAGTATAGCGTCGTCGGCGTATTTATTTGTGATGCAGTTGGTGTATGTTGGCCTGCAGTCTGATGTGTAAACAGAGAAAAGAAAAGGCAAAAGCACTGGGAAAAAAGAAAAGATGAAAGCACTGAGAGAAAAGAAAAAGTGAAAGCACTGAGAGAAAAGAAAAGCTGAAAGCACTGATGCTGTAACTCTTCTATTGCAGACTTTTAGGAGCAGTTTTGTCGAATTTAAATTCTCCGAAAAGTTTTAAAACATCCTCCTCATTATCCTCAAACTAAAGTAAGAAATAAAAAAAAAAAAAAAATGATGTTTGTTAATTGGAATTGAATATATAATAGCCACTGGCAATCATGTTGTAAGAGTTAAATATTAACACCTACCTTTCCAAGCAAGGCTTTAGTTTCTTGGGAAACATTATTTGTCCTCTCCCTAAGCATAGCCAAGCTCTTGTTAAACTCATCAGTGTCCATAAGTTGCAATTTCTCCACAGCAGGCTGGTTAAGAATATTTGCTATGACTTTTTTGATTATGTTGGCACCTAATGTCATAAAATTTATTTCCAATGCATGAAAATTAAATTTATCTAAATATTGAAAATTATTTTGACAGCAGGCTAATTAGACCACCCAAATGAATATATGTAGATAATAGCAAAAATATGAACAGTGGAAAAAAATTACAACTATGTTAGAAGCAAAAGCAAACTGTCAAATTTTTTCGAAAATGGTTTGTAAGACACAGATCAAATTAAAAATACAAAATTCAGTCCATGAATCCAAACTTCTTTACTGTGCATGTTGGGGAAAAATGTATAGGCTGTCAACAAAAAAGTTTTTTAAAAAGAAATAGGCCGATAGGATACAAAAAGGACTCAAATATAAGATGATAAATTTAATAATTTAATATCTAATTTAATAATATATTATAAAAAAAAACAGTTCTAAATTCCATAGTCCAATTGTGCATATGTTTTTTTTTCCGCAAATAAATGAAAAATAAAATGTAGCAAGTATAGAAAAAGAGAGATTTCAAACTGTGAATTTGAAGGTTGGCTTAACTTACCCTCAACATCTCCACGGTCTCATTATAATGAGATAGCTGATTGAAAGCTCCAACACCCACTGAGACATCTGCTAATGTTCTTGTCACAATAGTAACATGGTTGGCAAGTCCATCCAAGTCATCAATCAACAGATGCACACAATAATCGCACTCTGCAAAATATAATGATAATTAAAATACCAAGCTGTAATCAATGAGGTTTTTTAAGCTTAAAATAAAAAAAACAAAAATCCCCAAAACAATAATCTTTATCTTCTTTGAAATTTTTATGAAAAATTGTTAAAAAATTAAAAGACTTTTATTAAGTTTGATATATTGGCTATGTCATGATCCAGTTACAAAGATGCATTGAGTTTTTTGACATATTGACTGCGTCTTTCACCCTTCTTTAAGACATCAATACAAAATCTGACCTTGACAGCCTCTGCCAGCAACCAGGACCCAGCGAGGCAAGCACCGATCACACTTGTCTCCTGTGACTCCTGGTAGACATTGACACCGCCCAGAGTCAGGGTCGCATCCCACAGCTCCGTCACCGAGGCATTCACACTCTGCAGAATAAATAAATTATGCGTAAGGAACATACATAAATATGCTGGATATTTCCCAAGTCAATAAAGGGGTATATGAGCTTTATAGATTAAGAGAAAAGAATCTTAAACAAATTTGATAAATTAAAAAAAAAAATACAGTACATTACATAACTTGGTTATAATTATACCATGATACAAGTCCATATGGCAAAACATACATTGTTGTTGCCAAAAAAAAAAAGAAGATTTATTTTATGTATTTCAGTTCTTTTCAAAGAAATGTCAGAGGAGCATTGTGTAATCAAATTGAAAAAAAAAATTATACTTTTGGTTTTTTAACAACTAAATATATTTAAAAAATGGAAATAGTCTACAGTGGACTTGAAATCTTGAAATTTCTTTGTCAATAAATCATCAATTATCAACTTATCAAGCTCTCTCTTTCCTTTTTCCCTTACCTTGACATCCATTAGGGCCAATGTTCCAATGATTTGCCTTGCATCGGTCACACTTTTCACCCTCTACGCCTGGCTGGCATTCACAAATACCGGTGAGTTGATCACATTGTCTTGTCACAGAGCCCACACCACACTTGCAGTCTTGGCAACCATCACATAGGTCAAATCCAAATGTGTTCGGCTAAAGAAATCAGAGAGTTTGTTTTAACAAAAAACCAACAACATAGTTATGCAGGATGACTTAGGAATATTTATAGCAGTGATGTACAAATACATAAAGACATACTTTATTTCTAAGAGGCTAGAGCTTAGTAGGATAAAAATAAAATTTAACTAGATTTATTTAATTTGCCTTGAGATTAATCTTGAGTGTCATAGGTTAAACCTGTAACCATGAAAATAGTTTACAAAATCTGAGCTCGATGAATAGCCTTGGAAGTATTAAGTTGCTTTTCTTAAATGTTCATCCATTTAGTATGAACGAAGATATTGTAACATTAAGAATATATTATACAACAAATGTTAGCAAAAATGTTTATAAGATGAATAACTTACAGCACATCGATCACAGTTCAAGCCCTCCACATTGGGTTTGCATTTGCAGGTCCCATTATAGTAATCACATTCATCGGATCCACATTGATCACATGAGCATGCTGGATACAAAGTAGTGGAAAGAAATAATTTATGAATCAATTTCGAGGAAATATAGACTTTAAAAAAAAAGTACTTTCAAAGAGCTTCTCTAAATGTCATTACTAAAAGAACCATCTAGTTTTAAAAGTTATTTATTTAAATGTTAATTAGAAGTTTGAATTGTGTTAAAACTAGTCTATGAAAAAAAAAAAATTCACACTTCGATGATCAATTAAGTCCATGGGTTGGGAGTTGATGGCACTTCAAAATGCCATTTCAAATTTTTTAATGCTTCCTTAACCATGCACTGATTTTGTTAAAAGGCCCTTTTGTTGATGACTTTTTGTTTAAGGAGGTTATCAATCATAAAGATTTTCTACCAGCCTCTTCTATTTTATTGGAACTTACGTTGGCAGTTCTTGAGTGTGACTGCATCACCATAGTACCAGTTCTTGCATCGGTGACAATTATGGCCAGCACTGTTGTTTTCACAGATCAGACAGGCTCCACCAAAACTGTCACAACTGTCACGTTTGTTCAAATCAATGTTACCACTGCATTCACAGGGCTTGCAATAGTCATTTGGCACTAGCGGGTTACCATAATAACCTGGTGCACATCTGCAGAAAGTGAGCATCGATTTCAGAAATATGAAGAAGTACAATGTGATCAACTAAGATTGTTTTAGTTTTCAACAATTTGATGCATTGAAAATATATGTTCATTCTAATTTTTCATTAGTTTATATCGTTATTAGAGCAACTAAATTCTCCTCTTGCCTCTATTTCATGACATGATTATGTGATGCTTTCCTGCCTTTTATAAGACTAGAGAGACTTTGGTGACTAAAGAATGACTCTGTGATCACTGAATAGGGAGGAAAAAAGTTAAGTTGAGAAAAAAAATCTGCACTACAAGAGCATGTTAACATAATATACTTATTCAAATAAAAAAATGGGTGAGGATTTGGTGGTGGGGGTGATTCTATCCCCACATGAAAACAGGAAAATCATCATGATTAAGAAAAAAATGTAAGAAAATGGCAAATTAAAATGAATATAGAGGTTGAAAAATAAGACCATCTTTACACACCATCAGTATCTTTATTATCCTATCTTTGCCTTAAAGTCAAAAGACATACTTACGTATCACAGTTACGGCCACTGTAGCCTTGCTGACATTCACAATAGTGATTCAGTCCATACTGATCCACATGGCATGTAGTGGCAAAACTGAAAGAAGAATATACTATTTTGAAAGTGAGTAAAAGATCACTGGATCTTAGTATGCTTTCAAAATAATAGACGTAGACAAACATCAGGTACATTATCTAGTTCTTCACATTTTATTAAATACATTTTATTGTGCCATGTATTTATCTACTTAATATTTCAATAATTGTACAGTTGATCATAAAACTTTAAGGTATCTAAACTATTTTTTCAAACTGATACGTTTTACTCTTTTAAATAACAAACAAACAAACAAAAAATAACCAATATTTGGAATTTCTAATTGCAAAGGCTCACTTGTTGCTGGGCTGCGGGAGTGGACATGAGCATATAGTGCAAGGACCATTATAAGGATCACCATAGTAACCTGTCACACACTGCTCACAGTGTGGGCCTGTCGTGTTGTCTTGACAGTTCTGAGGATAAAGGAAGTATAGAACTCAGTCTTTTGATAAATTCCTGTATGTAAAATATAATCTTTCTAAGCATGCATATCAAAGTGACAATCAAAATAGATCTTTACAAAAACAAAAACAAATCACTTGTAAGTATATTTTTGAGAATACATGTTAACATATGTTAATGTATTTCCTTTTTCTAGCTCATCAATTAGGTATTATAGATCTAAGAACTTTATGTTTTTATTTTTAAAAGAAAAAAAAACACACTTTATTGATAAATTTCAACAACGAAAAAATGTTACCATGTTCCATGGTTAACTCACATAACACTCTCCAGTATTGATATCACAGTCATTTGAGTGTCCGTTGCAGTTACACTTAATACACCTATCCAGGTATGTAGCAGTTAGAGGGCGATAACTGCCTTCAGCACAGACCTATTGAAGAATTATGGAAAGAAGAGGAGGTGAAAGAAAATAAGTTTACTAGAAAATATCATTCAGGTGAATATTAAATGTAGCAAAATGTGCATACATGAGAGTTAAAGATATCGCTCAAAATAAAATTTGAGCATCTGTGTAGCAGCACAAGTAACAATACTTAACAGCATCTTTGTGACTTGCATGACGTAGTAGATACGGCATAAGTTGCTCTAAGCAGAAAATGCCACGGTGCTGCTGTGGTAGCGTTTGTAGTATGTGCACCCAGGCCGAAGTGCCCATTGGTATTTGCTCCTGCCTAGGCTCGTGCCATGTCAGTGACAGTGTGTTTCATGTTCGCCTGCCTACACAGGGCATCTTGATCGCAAGATCAAAATTTTCATATTACATTAAAGTTTTTGATAGAGAACATTATGTTGACTGAAACCTAAAATTCATGAATAAGAGGTCTATTTCGGGAAATCGTGAATGATGAGGCCAGTAGCCAGGGCATTTCTCGATAATTTAGGGAAGGTTGGCAAGCCTGATATTAATCAAACCTGTCTGCATAAAGCCAGCGTACAGTTTTGCTTTCATTTCATAACTTTCAATAAACTTAGCCAGTTTTCCTTTCTAACGTTTTTTTTCTATTTAAGTTTACATACAATTTTCATTTGGAGACCAATTTGAGGCACAAACGAACTCAACCTTAGTTAGTAAATTTGTCAGTATCATTTAGATTTTTTTGTGGAGTAAATCCAGTAAAAAGCACTTTAGCCATGTGTTACGAAGGGGTTGAAACAAACATAGGCATTTCAAAAACATAGGGTGGCGACATATGCTGCAAAAGCCATGATATCAATATGTATTATCCAAGCAATTGTAATTAGAGATAAAAGGTAAGTATTGGTTTTTCAATAAACAAAATCGGGCTATATCCCAGACAGGTCCCAACACAAGTTGCCACATAGAGACAGAGTGGGGGTACCATGCTTATGTCTCAGTTTTAGTACATTATACAAAGGTGCAGATGGAAGAAGGTGATCTCCAACACATAAATTTGCCTGATCGTCGGATCAAAGTGCTGACCTCTCTAATAGAAGTAGGGGCCTACAGACCAATATCACTCAAACCAGCCTGCTTCCTATTCCAGAGTACTAAATTAAACTTGGTTTCAGAGCCAATTCAAAGTATACAATCTATCTTATGCAAATGTTAAACCTAACAATAAAAATAGAATTCTTCAAAATCAACTAAAAAAAAATAATTTCAAATCTTACGACCCATTTGGACGATTCAATATCATAGATTATGAAACAAAGTAGCTTGTTGCATTCAGATTATTACCTCACAGGAATCTCCCTTGTAGTTAGATGGACAAACGCACATTTCAACACTCTCTGCAAGTTCACCTTGGCCTTCTTTGGTTGCAACCTGCAAGCTGACCTTTTCCAATCTATACCAATAAAGAAAGTGAGTTTTTTTTCTTAATAATCAAAGCAGTTTGAAGCAGAAATACAAAAGCACACAAAGTAAGGAATTTCTTCTCAGTTTCTAAACTAAATTTGCTTGGCAGCTAAAAAGGCAGATCATATTTCACATACAAATAAAATATTAGTCAAGGTGATTTGAAGGTCAAGAATACATATGCAGGCAGATACAATGTTAAATTCGTTCATAATACACACAAAAATGTCTAAAAAATATTATCATTTTATTTAACCTGTCCATTAAATTTGATGGGCAGTGTTATCTATAAATTTACAATTAGACTTAGATTTAGATCTAGATTTGCTTGGGGGCGTGCACTACCTTCACCTCAGTTATCTTATGTTTGTACATTTCCACCCAACTAATAACATTTCCTAAATTTTAGCTATTCTCCTTCACAAATATGTATACATTGAGGTATTTCTAGTTAGAAGATTTCATATATAACACAAAATAAATGGATAGGCCTAATGCTTTTCAACCTCTAGAAATAATACCAGGCATTGATGATTAACTAATTGAATTTGCAAATGCAAGTACTGTTTTCCAGTATGTGCCAACATTTCAGGAATTTGGATGTTTGTTTTTTTTTTTTAACTTTTTTTTTTTGTTTTCTTTTGTTTTTACAAAATGTCATTGGTGTATTTCAGAACTCTACATAACTTTTTTTGCAGGCAATAAAAAGTCACCATTTACCTGATCTCTTGCATTCTCGTAAAGTAGGATGCACGGATGAGAAAACTCTCCAAGTTCAACAACACCATCATAAATTGCTCTCTAGAGACTGGAGCAAGGGTTTTTTCATGACGGAAATTGTACTGTTAGAAAAAAATATTGATAGAATTTAATGAAGAAAATTTTTAAAAAAGTATCTCTTTTTTTTTTTTTTATTTGTGCAAAAACTTTCTTCACTTTTGTCCTGATAGGTTGTATTAACTTTTTTTTTTACAACTACAAATATTAGCTATGAGATTATTTACTTTGATTATGTGATAATTTTCGGTAAATATATACACATATAGCCTAAGTCAGAAAAATATATATCTAATGAAAATGAAAAGTATTGCTCACATGACTAAAAATACAGAACATTTACCTCACGCAACTCTATTTCAAACTTGAAGGGTATGTCAGCTGCAGGCTGAGAGTCGTGGAAATGAACAAGGGTCATTTTGCTTCCCTAAATAGAAAAAAAAATTAAGTTGAACAATTGATTTATGTTAAAATAACAGTTCTGGTTTAAACATCTTCTTTTTAAGAATTGCCTACAGTTCCTTAACATTGAATAATATAAATAAAAAAATGATTTAGGATGTTACAGCTTTATGTTTTACTCTCCCTTTGTTCTTTTGTACTTGTTTCTTTTCTTTTCATTTTGTTTTCATCGTAAAATAATAGAATAACACATTATCCTACAATGATACTTAATGGCTTGTTTTGTTCCAGACTAAGTAATCGAAACAACAACTGAGTGTCTTAAATTTCTTCAGTAGGAATAAATAATATGCCAAAGTGCAAGGACTTCTAAAGGTATATAACAAAAAATTATTATCACTAATTAAAAGACCATGACTGCATGTCCAATATATGAAACAATTCATTATTATACATAGTTGTCTCCCTCATTTTAAAGAGCACAAAATATTTTACGAGGTGATATATTGGAATTTATTTATGTCTGGAAAAACAAGTGCAATGTGTTAAACTAAAAATACATTGAAATTCTATCTCCAAACCTTGTTTAATAAAAACTTAAGAGTGTGCTATTTAAAGTAAGCACTGTTTGTCTTTAGGCTTCTTAGGGTACACCTTTCTTTTAGAAGGGGACAAACAAAAAAGTGTTAAGCTGTTTTTTAAAAAAGAAAAGATATGGAAGAAAGGAGGAAATAGGAAGAAAGTATTACAATGACTTCTATTTCTCTGAGAGAAAATACATTTAGATATTTCAATATTAATTTTAGGGTATCATGAAAAAATTAATCTGAAAAAGTACTAGTCACTTCAAAAACATTATATTACGAGTATCCATATCTATTAAATCCAGTTTCATTAACCAATACAGTTTTATTACAAGATTTTACAGTTGACTTTGATTTGTTTCTCATTCCCCTCCCCACCCAAGCGCCTTTTTTTCCCTTTCTCTAACAAAATGTAAAGAAATGGTTTGATGAAGAAAATAAGAAGAAAAGAAAGCCATCAAATTCAACACTTAATCAAAACTTTTTACTCACCCTCAACATAACATCTTCATTGACAATGCCAGCTGATAGACCTTCTTCAGGAATAGTAATCTTCACAGTATACTCAAGCTTTCCACCATAGGCATTCAACTGAAATGAGAAAATGGAATCTATGAATCAATTTAACAACATTGAGTTAAAAAAAAAAAAAAAACTAAAATGATGACAATATTAATGATAATAACAATAACAATAATAATAAAAATAATAAAAACAATAATAATAATTCTTTATTTCTATAGCACTCTACCCTAAACAGACAGACAAAGGGCGTTTTACAGTCAAAATACATTTGCGATTTTCCTAAAAAAAAACTCTTACAGCTTGATACATGATAAATGTATATGAAACCTTGAAAATACTGGTTAAACTAGTACCAATTTCAATGATCACTAAACATTTCAAAACAAATTTATCAATAATTAAAATTACATGTCCATTTTAGTTAAAATTCTTACATAGTTATTAGTAATACATGTATATGAAAACCTAAAAATATTGGTAAAACTACTACAATGTGTGATCTAAAAAAATTAAAAAAACAATTATTAGAAAAGCTGAAATCATCAAGAACTTTTTATTAAAAAAACAAACAAACACAAAACAAACAAACAAACAAAAAGCACATGTCTTCCGATTTATTTATAATAGTACCACGATTTCTACTTCTAGATAACAATTTAATGAAAAATTAAGGTGTTTTAAACACAGGTTTTCATATCTGCAATGGTCTGTATTTATGCTTCTTTTCATGTCCCATGAAGAACTTTTTATCAATGTCTACAATAAAATATTTTAACATTGATCAAGGTATATTGAGTTAGATTTCTAAAAGATTGCATAAGCATGAATGGGTAGAATTGAAAAGAGAGTAGTTCTTGTATAATTATTTGCTTGGTACTTTTTTTTCTTCTTAAACATATAAGAAGAAAAAAATTTCAAATTAATTATTAATACTAGATTGCTGCACTGTATGTATGCTTGTTAATATTAGCTCTTACAGTAAACTTACTTTTTTGCCAAGATAGCTTTGCGGGGCAAACCAGTAGAGACCTTTGTCAGCAAGAGCATCACCATTGGTGCTGACAACAAGAGCGCTATCTGTCTCAGTCAGAGTTGCATTATCTTGCAATAGGATTGGTATGTTCCAGCCTGTCATGTCAGACACCTGGTAGAGTAAAAAAAAATTAAAATAAATCTCCTGTCATTTGACTTCATTTTTAATTTGGAAAGATTTTATTTGAAAATATGTTATTCCTTTTACAGAGATAAAAAAGAAAGATCAGGAGGAGAAGAAGATTCAAGTTTAAATACAGAGCCTTGAGAGGTTTTCTTTTTAAAAAGATATTTCCAAAGTACAAAAAGTTCATAAAAAAAACCCACACAAACCAAAGTTTAACATTTATTCAGGTCAAGAGAAAGTAAAATTTCATACTGTCCACCCTTTCCCTTGGCTTTTTCATAAATGAACCATTCTGCTGTTATCAATATCCTAAACAAAATTAAGACCTTTTTAAAACAGAAGCAAATGGAAGCTAACATTTGACATAATGATTATAAACTTAGAATATTGTTCTGTACAAAAATGAAATCAGTATTAAAAAGTTGACGTAATAAATATTACAAATCAAAAACACATGTATATAAAAGTAAAACAAATCTTGAAAAAATTGGTATCATAGTTGCTGTACCAGAAAAATTAATATATAATGTTGGTGTATATTAGGGCTAACTAAAATTTAAAATTAAAGAAAAAAATGATTATTAAAGCATTAGGACTGTTTATAATAGATATATTTTTAGGTAAAGAATTGGATCTTTGAACTCTACTGATAATAGTTAATATGCAAAACTAAGTATGTGTCATAAGTTATAATTACATGGTGGAAAGTGATATTAAAAATTTGCCACACTGTGGTAGAACATCGGCTTACGACGCAAAAGGTCCGGGTTTGAGTCCGGGCAATTTCGCTCCCTACTGGTTGGGTTGGTGTCAGTTTAATGTGACTGACTGAGACAGGAGCTTGTTATGTCCGCCCAGTCTCGTGTGTGGCAGCACATACAATTGTCAGACGTGAGTCTTGGGGCCCGTCTACAATATAGCCTATATAGTGCTGATGTTGGACGTTAAACAAACTCAACAACAACAACGTCTACTATCTAAAATTCTGGACAATTTTAATAAAATATGTAGACAAGGAATTATAAACCTACGATGTCCCAACTGAGTCCAGAACTGTCACACCTTGTTGTATGACCAAAGCAGAAACATTTAATACAGCCTTTGGGGTTCTCCTCTGTCAAGCTATACATGCCAGCTGCACACTGATCACAAAACTGGCCCTGAACATTGTCCTAAGTAAAAAAAAAAAAGATGACAAAATTATGTATTAGTATTATTTTGCACTGATTAAAAACAAAATATTTCCTTACCAAGAACAATTATTGTAAAAGTAATTTGTTTCAAGTAAACTCTGCAGTGCATATTGGTGATCATAACAGTAGCCTTTTTTTATGCAATATATGTCAGTGTCTTCCATGTTTATCATCACTTTTACCACAGCTGTCAAAGTCATCGACAATTTCATTACAATTACACTACACTCACATTTAACATTTTCATCATCCTTATTATCGTCATCTTGATCATGCAAAGGATCATCATCAATTTTATTAAATTACACCACACCCTTTTTTTACATCATCATCATTGGAGCACACATGACTATCTTCAGAATGAGAATATAGTTGTCCCCGCGTAAGAACTCTCTGTCTTCGAATCCGCTACTCATATGAAACATAATTTTTTCTCTTTAATTTATCCCACTGCTAACCCGCTCTTGGTCTCACAATAAGTGTAAGACACCGTTTTATGTATTCCTACAATTGTTTTAAAAGCTAAATTTTTATGCTTCTTTGAATTGCAGGAATACATAAAACGTTATGGGCTTTTCTGCCTACACCCCAAGTATTTTTCATAGTAGCTTAAACGTATGATAAGATTAAGAGTCATCATTTACCTTGCACAAGCATTGGGCTGTTCTCTGGTCGCAAACATCTTCAACTGTGCCCCGACGGTCACAGCCGCAATCATAGCAATCGGGAAATGAGTGGTAGCCAGCAAGGCATGTGTCACAGATCCGGTTGCCCACATTTGGCTTACAGCTGAAAGCAATGCATCATGTTCAAACGTTTATAATATACACAATGTGCTTATATGCACTTTATGGAGCTCACTAAATATCTTTTACTTAAGTTTCAATCAATTATATCTTGGCTTAAAAAAGATAGAAATCAGAAGAAAACTTTATTCTGTCTAAAGCTGATTAATAAGGCTGAGCTATCTGAACACTCATCATTGTTAATGTTACTTTAAAAATATGAGCTAAGTTTCTTCCAAGACCATTCAAAGTGGATTGAAAAAGTAGGTGTGGCTATAAAATAATGAGCCCAACACCTCAAATGCAGACTTTTATACATCTTCAACTATTTCCAATGCTGATTTAACATTTTTATAGATAATCTTGAGCCATCATTCCATGAAATGATTTTACAAAATATTGTTGAGCCACAATGCTAATAAACAGTCAATTATGTTTATCATAAAAAATAAAATATGTAGCGTCCATCCCTATGATATAAATAGAACAGTGTGAGTATAAGAATTTATAGCTATTATGCAGCATTATAGTTCATATATTCACATGCAAGATTGGTATCTAATGACTCTAAAATTTAAGATCAAATGTATCAAAGAAAAGAAAGGAATTTCCTTCTTTTAACAGAATTATTAGAGGTTAAAATTTCACTTAAAACATAAATCAACTTACTTGCACTCTCCAGTGCTCTGATGACAACTTGTGTTTCCACCAACAGTTCCATCTAAATCACAGTTGCAGAGCTACAAAGAAATAAATATTAGAGTCAGAAACGCCCAAATATTTTTATATAAGTAGCTAAGAAATTACTACTTGAAAGGGTGAGATGCAAAAAACTCTAGGCAACACTGTTTATCAGGTTGTTAGGTACTAAAAGAGTTTTGGTCCACTAAATATCCTCTTACCCCAGCTTAAAATGTTGCAATAAATATGAATATTAGAGTCAGAAACGCCTAAATATTTTTATATAAGTAGCTAAGAAATTACTACTTGAAAGGGTGAGATGCAGAAAAACTCTAGGCAACATTGTTTATCAGGTTGTTAGGTACTAAAAAAATTTGGTCCACTAAACATCCTCTAACCCCAGCTTAAAATGTTGCAGATTCTGATACATACAAAACAGGCGAAATTTGATATTGATTTTTGCATCTAATCCCTTCATTACAAATTTTAATTAAATCTCATAAGAATTATTTATTAAAACGAAGTGATTATTCAGAATAGTATTCCGCATAACAGTTCCGCGGTGGACCTGATATTCCGAACAGTGGCGAGCGGAAGCACAGAGATGGTGATACAGATATAGCTCTTTACCTAGCCTGCAGAGATCGATTTGATTGTTAATATGCATGTAAGTAAATGAAAAAGAGAAATGCTTGGACAAATTATGCATTTTCAGTCTTTTGTAATGTCTCTGAATGTAAGTCAATAGATTAAACATTACGGAATGTCGTTCTTTTAATAAATCCATGCGAGTATGATCGCACTTATACTGTGGCAAACTAGAGGCTATAAGTAGATCTGAAGTTGTGTGTAGGACTAGATTTAAATCTAGCTTGATTCGTAATAGAAAATTATAACCTTTGTGTTACCTTATATCTCAAAGTAAATATAATTGAACCTAAATTTATGAAATTGCCTAACCTAGGGGGTTAGCTTTAATGTAGGAATGCAGCGATAAAGTATGTATGTGTGTGTAGTGTGTAGTGTTTGGAGGTTTTGACTGAGCGGCGAATATCCAGTTTCTAACTTGATGTGAGCATCATAGAACCACACTCTAATAGCACCATCAATCTAAGCATAACAGATGAGCATTTAGTGGGTGCTCTCCACGCAGTTGGTTGTGGGGAAGCTCGGTTCTTAATGCGCAGTAAAATCTATGACATCAGAACGGACCTTCTTTTTTGTGTTTCACTTTCACTCACTGTAATGCAATGCAGTCTGAGAGGGCACTTAAACTTCGAGCAGGCAGCATGTCGTTCTTTGAGGAAAACCAAGTTTTTACTAGTTGGAAGAAGTTTTTTTTGGCATTTTGTTTTTTTTTCATTTTAGAAAATTTTGCCGTGGTCCTGTCTAGTATCTATTGGTGGCGTTAAATTACATTACAAAGATGAACTAGAGAGAGAAAGAGAGAGAGAGAGAGAGGGGAGGCAGGGATGGAGGGAGGGAGAGAGATAGAGAGAGAGAGAGAGAGAGAGAGAGAGAGAGAGAGAGAGAGAGAGAGAGAGAGAGAGAGAGAGAGAGAGAGAGAGAGAGAGAGAGAGAGAGAGAAGAGAGAGAGAGAGAGAGAGAGAGAGAGAGAGATTAACAGACATACAGAGACAGAAACAGGCAGAGATAGAAACAAGCCGATAGCGATCGAGAGGGAATGAAATAGAGAGAGACAAAGGAAGAAATAAAGATGACAAAAGACACATAACAATTGTGGCTGGATGTTAAAGAGGGAATGTGACATAGAGCAAGTGTTGAAAATTCATGATTTGACTATAATGCAAGTCTGCACATCACTTTGCAGCATGCCTGTAGTTCTACTTTTCACCTAAGACTTTATAACTGTCTTTATCACATAACAGGTCTACTAAAAGAATTCTTTTACACTTAATCTTAACATTTTATTTATAGGCATACAATATGTTGATTACAATTAAGTTTCACAAGTACATGTTTTTTATAAAGCTTTAATTTACAGACGCAATCAGAATTATTACAAGTTTTAAAAAAATTGGACAGAAATTTCTTAGACTCATACTGCATGCTAACCGTACAGGTTTGATCTAATTTAGCTTGGCCTTAGGAGAATCAGCCACAGAACGCTAAAAATATACTCGCCTATACTATTCCGAATAAGCTACCGAGTTATTCGGAAAACTATTCCCGATAATCTGCAGAGTTATTCGGAATATTACTCTGGATAAGCTGTAGAGTTATTTGGAGTACTGTTACGAATAATGGCAGCTTTATTAAAATCCTTCAGAAAAATTCAAAACAAAAGTTCTGGTCAATTAAAAACCTCAATGCACCAAGTCATTTTATTAAAAAATATATAATGAGCTTTAACAAAGAGAAATAAAAATTTTGGTTCCTTGAAAAATTTATTTGAAAGGGTTTGATTTAATGGACTTGATAAGAACTTTTAAAAAAATTTCTCCAGTATTAATTTTAAAGCATCCTAGTTGAACTATTTGGAAGAAGAAATAAAAATATTGAAAAAGCCAAAAAACATAAACTGACATGCCCCTAATGTATGGAAAACAACTGTGGTTATTTATGTTGTGCTCTAATTTGATATCTCCATATATAAATAGTTATGTAACAATATTTGTTTTATCGTGCAACTAGAAAATTGGCTAAAATATTATAGTCATTGTATCAAACAATATAATTCATTTTATTAGGTCATGAATAATCCTAAAAGTAGACGTATGCAACCCCCGGTAAATTTTTTTATCTCTCAGTATTAAAATTGTTTCCGTCTCCTGAAAACAAGTCACAAGTATTAATTATTATAACATTGAAATCTATACGGGTATAATTATACTTCCAAAAATAATTGAATACAAACCTGACATCCAATCAGAGGATCATAGCCATAAGCTCCAGGCTCGCACCTGTCACACTTTTTTCCTCCAACGTGCGGGGGACAGATGCATTCTCCTGTAACTTCATGGCAAATCCCATAAGGACAATCACAGCCTGAGGAGAACATTATTTTGATTTATCTTAATGGTATAAATTGACTGGTTTGTGGTCTTTATTTTCACAAAACATGTACACATGTACCATTGGCTTGACTACACACACAAAAGAGAAATTACCGGTACTTTTACAAATATAATGAAGTTTAAATAAGGAATTGAAGTGCGTTGAAAATTAAGAAAGGAACTTTGAACTGTTGTTTTTTTTCCACTCAAAATTCAAGTTACAGTTTGCTTCTGTCTCATAAAAATGGTTAAATATAGTTTGCTTCTGTCTCATAAAAATGGTTCAATATTTAGAAGTATCAAGCAATCCAAAATTGTCCATTAATGATCGTTAAACAAAAAAATGAAAACGTGGATTTGGAAACGATCAGACTGCATGAGGAGAAACATGTGCCTCTGCAAAGAATAGATTTTGGCTTGGCAGGTGTTCATCAAAGCCAAGGGTACTCTTATTTTACTCTAATGAGTAGCAAGACCATTTATCTATAAGATATTAAAAGACTTACGTTTGCAAGAAGGGAAGTCATAGTATCCTTGAGCACAAGCTGAGCACTTGCGACCAATAATATTATCTTTGCAATCACATTGTCCACCATTACTTGAACAGTCAAAACCCTTAGAGCCATCAGGGTTACAATTACACCGTATGGCTCCATTGTTGAAGTTGGAAGTCAATGTAAAGGCTCCTTGCCGGCAGTATGGGTCAGTCACACTGAAGGGAATCAGAAATACTGTAATAAGTATCTAACACACCAGACATTGAAATATCTTCTGTCTTTATTTTAGAAAAATACACATTTTATGACATTCTAGTTTTATAACTGCTCCGATCTTAAAAATGTAGGCCATACTTACTGATGTTTAAATACCAAATTATTGAGAAAATAAATAGAGCTTGATATGATTAATAGTAAGAATATTATCTGAACATGTAGGCTATGAATCTGACCTTATGTTTTTGTCTAGCAAAGTTTTTCTGTAATCTGTATCTCCAATGGGTCAGTTTTATAAGCGACCATTTTGTTTATATTCTAGAACAATGCAATAATTACTTTCCGAGATTAGATCTAGATAGATCTAGTATAAATATGCTATTTCGTTTCAAGAAAACGAAAGTAGAAATAGGTATACTTGTTTCTCAAACAAAAAGTTGTACAATTCAAAAAAGCGGAAACCACAGCATGTTTACAAGATAGATTAGATCACATTGGGCAGAAGGGGAGAAATAGTTTGCTTTTTATAATGGGGGAGGGGGCGGGGGGTTATATCATGTTAATTTTGTTAGAAAGACTATAAGGATACAAAATAATTTTGTGATATGTTCTGGGTGAGATAAGGTAAAAAGAAAACCAATGTTATAATTATTAAATCTTTTATTCTTAATTCTCTCACTTGAGTTGAAATCCTTCATCAACACATTTATCAATGAAGAGTTTTGAGTTGTCCAATGGAAGGATGTCAAGATAGTCATTGCTGAATTGGTCGGCAGGAAACACAATCAAATAGTCCTGCAATTAAATTAAAGAGCATTTAATTAATTGGTCTATGCTGCTTGTTTTCTCTTTTTTTTGTATTAAAACTGTCAGCCTAGATAAACTAAAAATGAAAAAAGAACAGTTTCTTTTTTTTTTACAAATATAAATATTATACTGCTGACATGAATTAGCAGTCTTTAGATTTTAGAATAAATTTAAAGCTTTTGAGTTGCCAGACTGAATGTACAAATATATTAATATAAAAGGCTAGATTCAAATTTAAAATCTAATGTTTACTTAAAGATTAAAAAACATTTTGAAATATGCGTATTATACATACACACAATAGAAACAGTAATAACAAATTTCTGTTTAATCATGACTTAAACTAGTTCATTGTGTAAATTTTTCAGAATTTTTTGCATATACACATCTAAAAAAAAAAAGAAACAAAAGCAAAATAAAATAAACAAAAAAGCTGTTAAGATTAGTAAGAAAGAATAATTTTATTATACACGACTGACACTTTTCCTTGAACAAATTTATGGGTCCAATAATGGCATCTGACATATCATTTGTCATTCAATAGTGGGGTAAGTAATGATTAAAGATATTTGGAGGTGGCTTGTAACTAAAATACCTCTTAGAAAGAAATTAAGGATTTCTGGAAGTACATACCAGCCATATATTACGTCCCAGTGTTCCATTAAACAGAACTCTGATCTCAGGTCCAGTTAGTGTGACATTCCTCCCTCCAGATTGATCAAATGTAATGGTTGCACGACATCCAACATTGTTCGGACAGAACAGAGGCTGGAACCTGCCTGTAATATTATTAATGTGTAAGAACTAATATGTAAGTGAAAGATCAATTATAATTATATTTATTATCTAGCTCTTAAAGTAAATGAGCATTTTCCTTTATTCGTACTAAAAACTATATATGTATATATTTGCATTTGATGAAATAGCTTTTGCACATTTCAAAACTAGTTTCATTCACCTCATAGAGAAAAAAGATTTCAACTTTAACAATAGCAATAAAAGACTGACACTGTTTTAAGGGTAGAAAATTATCAAATTTGGAAACATGGGTAAGTTATGTAAATGATTTTGTTCTTTTATTTAAAAAAAAAAGGTTTTGATAACTAAGTCCACCAATATATAAAACTAGTAAGACAATGTGGAGGAGTGCAAAGGAGATACTAACCTGACAGTACTTGTCCATCATCATAAAGAGTAACTGGAATGTCTAACCTACTTTCAGTGGGCATATAGTAGTGAACAATAAGGTTGTATTTTCCTGGCTTGCTCACATTACCAAGCAGCTCCAGGGGTACCTTTAGAATTAAGTCAAATTCACATGAATTCTATGAAAATCAGTTTGTATGAATAGGATATAATCCTATACCACTATCACCCTCGGACCGCCAAGGAGAATAATTATTGCATGCACCTCTAAGCTATTATATTTTATTTACTAACAAGTGTAGTTACAGAAATCTTATATTTCTCCTCAATTCCATTATGTTTGTACAACTTAGTTTCCATTTTTGCAACTTCTCTCAGGTATGAATCTTTATTTTATTTTTAAAAATTTATTATTGTTTTTTTTTAATAGCTGTCGACTTGTTTATACAGCTCAATAAAATCAGAACACAACAAGCAAAATTTATTGGCCACGTCATGCGTAGACATAGTTTAGAACTTGTTGTCACAACTGTAAAAATTAAAGGAAAGAGAGTGAGAGGAAGACAGAGAGAAACAATCTGGGACGGGATTGGAAGATGGATCAGTGGAAACGAAGGGATCAACCTGATTGGTAAATTCAAGTACAGAGATATGTCCAGGGACCTGGGCCAGTATGCAACTCTACATTAGCTTAGTCATCAGAAGCTCTCAGCACGCTAACTTTGATGCAAACGGTACCTTCACTTAGGTGCCTACTAAGTTCGTCACAATCGCTAAGTTAGAAAAACCCTGTCGTACAGCTGTGAAGACAATAACGTAGCCAATCAAGTGCATTGCTTTTTCTTATAGTTCAGCGCACACTGAAAGCAACAAATGCGCCAATTGGGACACCATCTTGAAACGTCTTGACTCAATTTTTAAACTATGTTTAACAAAGAAAAAAGCGATAAGTTTAGATACAACAAGCTTTTTTAATCATTTCTAGTTTCCATTAAACTTATTCAATGCATTTAACATTACAGAATGGTGCTCTTTTGATAATTCTAATCGAGTGATTTAGCTTGTTCTACTGCCACAAACTTGAGCCTAGATCTACATCTAAACTTGCCTGTAGATCTGAGAAACTAGAATCT
The DNA here is from genome assembly GCA_003991915.1 of Elysia chlorotica. Taxonomy (NCBI): domain Eukaryota; kingdom Metazoa; phylum Mollusca; class Gastropoda; family Plakobranchidae; genus Elysia; species Elysia chlorotica. The sequence goes on from RQTK01000287.1 coordinate 378,355, forward strand.
ATACCTCAGAAGGAAATTAAATTTAACCAAAACTTATGAAATTGCATGATCTATAAGCCTAAATCTAATGTAGCTACATTAGCAGCAATGTGTGTGTGTGTGTGTATGTGTAGTGTTTGGAGGTCACAAATGATAGTTGCCTTAGCCTTAGTATAGCTAAACTTAACTACACGAGTGTCGTAAAAACAGTTGCATACCATCAACTTAAGCGTAGCCGTTACCATATAAACTTAGCGTAGTTAAGTTGAAAAATAATCGTAAGAGTTGCATACAGGCCCTGGTTGCCAACGCTAACCAGCACAACACTTCTTGATGATGATGACAACAGTTTAACTTGAAAAAAAATAACAAAAATAGGCCATGGCATTGTTTTAGATAAATAAAATTTGTGGCATAGGGCAATAAAGTTTCTCAATCTATATTTTCTCTTCTTTTCATGTTTCAAGAAGGCAACCTTTCAAGAACACAAATATTTATGGTATTCAACGGGATCCTTCTAAAATCATGTCCCCTTTTGGCTCATCTGTTTTATTGACAGATGGTGTCTTTTGAAAAGTATTTCAGTCATCCACTTATTGAAACGAGCTAATTGTTTAATTGCACAAATTTATTTAATTTGACAAGAGAACATTTTTCAAAAGCCAAGAGAACATTTTTCAAAAGCCAAGAGCAATATTTGTTTCAAATGGCCTAAATTATCTTCCCTACTTAGTCAGTGGAGTTAAAAAATTAATGTTCATACACACGTGGGAATCTGAAAATTCAATTTTAACAGATAATATATTAACTAGTTTAGGGAATAGGTTCATACAAATATGAATTTAAGAGTAAGACTTAGATTTTTTTTATTGTGGATTTTACGTCTCAACTAGACTTTCATCAGTATCATTCGTTTGATGTATTCTGATCTTGGCAGTTTCTTTAGAGGTAATGAAAAAGTTTGCCCGTTCTTTCTTCTTTTGTATATATAAAATTGGCCAAACAACAGTCTGAAGCAAAAAATGTGAAATTTAATTCAAAGGCATTCAGTCTTACCGCGCGTACAACTTGTTCAGTGGTGCAAACTGTATCTTGGCAGATGGTCTGATTCTGCAAAATATCCAGGTTTCACATATCTTAGAATATTTTTAAAAGCATCAAAATTTATACTGGTTTTAGATGAGTAACATGTTCTCCTGTGGATATAAAGGTAAATAATTTTTTGTTTGTTTCGTAATAATAGTAGTTTCTTTTAAACATTGCAGTCAACACTATGAAAATGCAAATAACTACCCGAGTAAATGCAACGAAAAACAATGGCGTAATTTTACTTTTCAGGAACTACCATGATAAGAAAATTTCACCACATACCACAATCTCATTGCTGTCATTGAGGTTGACTAAGCGAACTGTTGGGTCCAAAATATGTGGTGGGAGAATGATAGAAAGAATGCCCTGATTTGGGAAAGATTCAAACTGGATCAAAACAGTCCCAATGGGGGTATCATATCTTGATGCAACACACCTGAAACAGTAAAAAATTTTTTTTTACAGACAATAAGATGTCACAAGGAAGAAATTGCAACATTAAAATTAAAGAGCCAGAATTTAACAAAGATTAAGAGGGATATTTACTGAGATTTATCTTCATTTGATGATATAATAAGCTCAACAGTCTAATACTAATACTGCTATGGTTAAATAATCATTTGTGCGAAAGCAATAAAATGTCAAAGCAGATGAGATGACTATAGTACATCAAAGTCTGAACAATACCATTGATAAAGTAAAAACCAAAAAGTGACAATATTTCTTAACACCTGCATTAAAATATAAACAATGCCTATAATCAGCAATACTCTGTGTCACATTTAAGTGAGAGAAACTAATTGACTAAGCACACCTATAATTGCATTTACACTATATTTTCAAAATACCTAGAAAGACTATGATTGCTGATTCATACTTACACTCCGTTAACTTTAATGCAAATTATCTGTGGCAGGGTATATATATGGGCCCATCGACTAACTGGAATTGCAATGACAGAGTCCTTAAAGAAATAAAATAAAAGTTTCTGCACAAACAAGAAACATAATGGTACATCGTTTATATTTTCTAAATCAGTTTGCTAGTGAATTCTTTATTGTAAAGGTTTTTAGTGAAATAGTTTGCTGCGGCTATAGTAAGTGTCAGGACAATATGCTGAATATCTTTTTTTTTTCTTTTTTTTCTTTTTTTTCTCATTTTTGACAGTTAATTATGCATTATTTGGAAGAAAGAAAACCATAACAAATAAGTCCTCCAGAGACACATGTAAATATGAACATGACATTATTTAACAATACCCATACACTGGACTATAATTTTTTATTATAGTATTATTTACATTGTTATTATTATTTTTTTTCTTTTTGTATTAGGCTTGGCTAGATACTAATATAAATTTACACCATTCAAGAAGTGAGGTAGTTTTTATAGAAACAAAGAATGTTCTTTATCTCAATCAAATTCATATTATAATGGCAAACAGTTTATAAATCCAATGCGGCTGACCTCTTTCTCACAAAAGTCATGTGACGCTTGTAAGTCGGCTTATGCAAAAACTTTTTTTTTTTAATAGGTTTACGTTCTAGCCCAATCAGCAGATTGTTTACAAAACAAAATACCACTACCACATGATTTTGTTTACGTTTTTTTCTTTAGAGAAAGAGGTCATCCCCATTAGATAAATAGGCCTACTGGTTTGTTTTATATGAAGAAATGATATTTGAAGTCTCCATAAGATTACTTACAATGGCAACATTGATATCGTTCGTCTTATTGGAAACTGTGAATGTGAGAGCAGCAAATTGAGTAATGTTGAACACTCCCTCCAAACCATTTGATCCTCTCATCACTTGTCGACAGAGGACTCTGCAAGAAGGCAATTATGTATTTTTGAGAAGAAGAAAAAAAGGAATCATTCGATGATATACTTTTTCAGTCGATATTTTTATAATTCTATACTTGCCTCATTTAAGTCTGCAGAGTACCACTTTCGACCACCTTACAAAATTTTAATTTCAAGGCAGTTGATTAGATGTTTTAAGTAACCGCACTGTAACTCTTGCTTTATGAAAAAGGAAAGAAAGATCCATATTTTCAATCCATCCAAGTTTTAAAGCTCTTCAGAAGAAGTAGGTAGGGCAAACAGTCAGTTATGAAACTACTTTCATCAGGTTGAGATTGTCTTTTTACAGAAATATGATGCACAATTAGTGATTTTGACCTTTTCAGAGTAACAAATTAGCCAAACCCCCCAAAAAACATGGATTCAATCAGCTCCTCCTCCTCCTCCTCCTCCTCCTCCTCCTCCTCCTTCTTCTTCTTCTTCTTCTTCTTCTTCTTCTTCTTCTTCTTCTTCTTCTTCTTCTTCTTCTTCTTCTTCTTCTTTTTCTTCTTCTTCTTCTTTACCTTGAACCTTGAAATGTTCGATATTGTAGACCTTTCGATCTTTTCATCGGTCTAAATTGTATGGTCCTAGTACTACCCATCAATTTCAATTGTTTCCAACATATGGACAATGGATAATTACCATTTATTACAAAAATACTTCGAAATTTGAAGAAATCTGTGTCGATGTATTATTTTACATTATAATATTCTATGTCAAAAGTACGATGTCAGAATAAAATTTACAAACCTCAAAACACACTTACAACAAAATAGAACTCTATAATTTATCCATTCATGTGCAGCACACAAAATTTATATCTTTGTGAACTAAAAGAATATACAGTTCTGTTAAAGCAAAAATTTAATTTCTCTAAGGTTACAAAGTACGTTACAAATTTAAAATTAAAATAGCACTCATGGTACAAGTGTAATAATTTCAGATTTCCATCAACCAATTAAAGTTTTTATAGCATTAGACAGAATATAGGCCTATCTAGAAAGTAGCATAAGCATTCATTGTAAGGTAGTTTTATTATGGTGAAGCGTCTAGTTACCAGCAAGAATGTGCGAAAATTATATAAAGGTAGGAACTGGATGGGCCAATCAATAGTTTAAAGTCTCCGTCACTCCTCCCACCTTACAACTACAAGATTATGAAGACAAAACATACCTAAATGGACAGTGAGGTAAAATGACTGAGGCACCAGTCTTTTCATAGCCTGTATCTACCAAAACATCTAGATGTTGTGAAACATTCAGTGCGTTGTGGTAGTTAACAACAAGTATGTAATCATCAGGTTGTGACACAATCAAATCAAGAAGGAAATGTCTCTGAGGAAGAGAATAGTTCAAAAAGAAAGAAAAATAAAATTGAAACTTTTGACATTAAGACAAAACCGTTCTTCCACATAATAAATGTAACAGTAGGTAGGTTGACTAATGGAATTTCTTTCACTGACTTATTACTGCATAATTTTATAATTACACACATATTCAACTTTCTGTGGGTTTTTTTTTTTACTTTCTTTTGATGTTGTTGTGAGGTAAATATTAAAAATTGCCAAAAATGATCAAATTACTCTAATTATCTCCAAAACCATGGTAGTTAAATAACTAATTTTCAGTTGCATTTATGTCAAATTGAACTATGCACCAAAATAATTTTTTTATACAAACAAATAAGATATTCATAAAAATCAATCAAAAGGTACGCACGATTTGGTTAGAGTTACTTAATGCGCTAAAGAATCATATCATAAGTATAACTTTAGTATACCTGCAATCTGGTCAAAAGGGCTAAGCCTGGAGAGTCCAGCTCATCTGTGAGCTCACTATCTGTTTCAATATCTATATCTTCCTTTTGGCCATTTACTTCATGATATCCATCTTTGCCTTTAGCTACTGGGAAGCCATCAAGGTCTGGGTATTCGATGGCAATACATCTGAAAATAATATAGGAATGACAATAATTATCATTGATAAATCACAATGCCTGTTTAAAAGAATCATTGAATGGGAGTAAAAATTTCATAGATGTGACTTTTCCAAATCTTTCAAGGAAAATAAAAGACATGATAAGATAATACTTGAAAGAAATGTATCCTTTAGTGGTAAGTCAGTATTTCTAATTGTGACATCTCTTTCCCCACACACATTCAATAAGTTTTTGTCACAACATCCTAACATACGATGCTAAATCTTCTAGATCGTCAGATTTTTCTAACGTCAAACATGTAAATCAGGATTTAAATTTAAAAAAAAAAATAAAATAATGAGTCTTTGGCTTCTTGTTTCATTAAAAGACTTTACAGGGGAAAACTACTACAGTATGTTGTCTATGGCCATGCCTTAAATTAAAAAAAAAAAGATATATATAATATAAATTTTTAAATAAAAATATGACAGAAATGTGACCAGTTTTTTTCAATTTTAGGCTTTCTTTATTCCAGAAATTGATAAACTTAAAAAAAATAAACTGGAAAAAAACTAAAAGCAACAATAAACTGTAAGGAGAAAATTTTGTAGAACATTGGGTATCCATTTTTTTTAAATTTTCTAACTTTCTATAATTTAGTAGTCAATTTCTTTATCTATGTTTTAACAAATTCCTGAAGTTCAAAATAATAAATGTGTTTGACTTCTTATATATATATATATCTTCAATTAGACTCATACTCATTAAAAAATGGGTGATCACTATCACAAACAATTTGTGAAGAAATTTAAACGCATGAAAAATCTGACTCAAGTTTTGCAAATACAAAAAGTTTAACATTTTGTTCAAAATGGATTTTTGTTTTAACCCAAAAAGACACTTTACATTATGCCCTAGGTAACTGTTTTACAACTAGTTATTTTGCTCTTTATCAAATAAAGACCTCAGAATTAAGACCTTTTTTCATATGCACTATATTCAGCAAATATCAAATGACAGGTAAAAATCGTCTAACTCTTAGCAGAAAAGCTTTGAAACAAAAGCATATCCCAAAAGTATATTGAGGGACTTTTCTTTCCCACTTTTGGTATGAATAGCTATGGTAAAGATTCATAATTAATAATATACTTTATACCTACATTTTAGTTTTTGATTTAAAAAAAAAAAGAAAAGAATACTCACGGTTCGGTATTTCCTGAGATCACACAGGGATCAGTGATCTTTTTCTGAAGTTTTCTTGGTTCATAGAAGCTTTGAGGAATCAACACAAAGTAATCCTAAAATACAAAAAAAAAATCAATAAAAATAAAATAAAGATTGCCAAGTGTTTTATGAAACCTTAAGTACCATTGATATACCCAATATTTTCAAATATTAATTATTATTTTTCTTATTTTTCTTATTATAATTATTCTTATTCTTATTCTTATTCTTATTCTTATTCTTATTCTTATTCTTATTATTATCATTATCATTATTATTATTGTTATTGTTTAATGTTACAATTGTTCTTGCTATTGTTACTAATATTAAAATTCTTTGTGACTAATATTTGAAAACAAAGACATTGATCATTGCCTTATGTCAAAAGACAGATTCAGATGTTGATGCCAATGACTTACCAGAAAAACGTTTTCTGGAACCTTGGTAGAAATTGTCCACCGTCCAGGGTTTAATATAAATGCCTGAACACTTCCACTGGTTACTGTTGTAAAAGAGGGTCTATCTTTTGGCACAAAGTTTACATTTCCTTCCTGTTGGGACAGAGATTGTTGTTTTATTCAATACTGCACAAAGAAAAAGAGAAGTCTTGAATATACAGTAATTGTAGGAATATGCAATTTCAATGAACAGAGCTGATAATGCCCCGACACAAAAAAGGGCTGAAATCTAGGGACCTTCTTACAAAAAGGAGAAAAGAAACAGTTACAAATACTGAAGACATTTTTTCCTACAGGGGGTCTGGAGCAGCACTTCTTTTGAAAGAGAAATAAACTGTAAAACTGCATCTTACAATCTTTATCCTTACTTTCAGACACAAAAAAGAAGGATTTCAGCTTAAAGGAGAAGGATTCTCAGCCTTGATCAACTATATTATTTTGATCACCTTCATCCTTTTTTAAATTTTCTCAATTAATATTATAAAAATAAACTTCTTACTGTCAATTTTTTCCTTTGCCCTTTTTGTTGGAAAGAACAATATGGAGAGATGAAATTTTTTTAATTACGTAAAATATGATGGTCTAACTAAAAGAGCATCCTTTAGTGACCTATTTAAAATTTTTTTACAATGATAAGTACCGTAGTTTGAAACAAAATGTTCAATCTGAGCAACAGGATAGTTAATCTTGTATATCCATGTCCAAAAAATCTTAGATAATTGATGACCACTGCTTTCCGCTTCTGTTTTCAATGTAAAAATATATTATATAGAGAAGTTTTTAAAACTGATCTTCCACATTTTCCACTTACTTGGGTAGGGTCTGTCACAGATTCAGGTGTCAGAACCACTGTGCCTTTTACTGTGTTCCCTTCCTTGTTGACATATCTATAAATTATCTGATACAGACCAGGCAGGCGTATTTTTACATCAACCAACACCTCAGGCTAAGGAGAGAAAAAAACACATCTGTCCCGTTAGTCTGTACATTTTTTATTGTTTGCCAATTTTATGTTTAGGTGGACGGGCCATTAATTTAAGAACTATCCATGCCTGGCAAACAGTTTTTTTTCCACACAAAAGTAAACGTAAAGTTGAATAATGGACGTGAATTTGAAATTTTCTTTCAATGCGCCGGTAACTTAGCACAAAAGAACCCCATGTTGCAAGATCAAAATTGTTACTATTGATGCATCTATTTTATCTTTAATCATGTAGCAAAGCTACACTATGAAAGTTAGACAAGCATGGATGATCATACATGATTTGTTATTCAAATAATAAGGTAAGCTTAAATATTTTAAAAGTTTTAAACTTGTTTGTCAACCATATATGCTCCCTTTTACGAAACAATTCCCATAGCTAAGGCTTTCCTTTGAGAGAGAAAAAGAGCATGGATGTTTCAAAATTTTTTGGGTAAAATTTTCTACAACTGAGGTTTTCTTTTGAGATAGGCTCAAATGGGGGATTAAAGAGGAAAAAAGTTGTAATCCTTGATTGTATAAATTCATGTAAAACCAAATTTAGAAAAAAATATTGTATGCAGTGTTTTTAAATACAAAGTGCTTAATACATTTCCAATACTACCGTACTCGACTTTGTTTATGTACCACTCAAACTAGCAAAAATACTAACAGGGATTCCGTGACTTTTTTTTTTTACATCTTTAAATGTATCTGATATTCTTGATATTTGTTAACATATTTCTGTAAGGAAACTGTCAATTTTGTTTCTTGTTGGTATTTTTGTGCCTCTTTTCCTTTTTATTTCAATGTGTATTTCTCTTTTGTTTCCAATTTTGCTTTGGGATTATTTTTCTTGCTTTTGATAATTATGAGGGTAAAAGGGCTAAATTTAATAGTCAACTGCAGACAATATTTAACACTTCACACTCATGACAAATTTATTGACAAGTATCTTGCTAATCGGATAACAATCTTAAGTTTTAAAGCAGAGCTCACCTGATATGCAGTAAGAATAGCATAGCCCCTCCAAGAGTACTCTGGGAATAAAGTTGTATTATAACCATATCGGACTCTGGCACCATCACGCGTGATACCATCTTCAAGTTCAAACTTATACTGGTGTAGATCAGGCACATAAGTACCCGAAACAGGCGTATCGCATTTCAGACCTCCAATTTCAGTCTTACAATTACATTGTCCAGTTATGGGATCACAGGAAGTATCTCTTGAACCACCAGGGTTGCAATTACATCCTGTTAAAGAAAATACAACAGTTGGTTTGTAGCTGTATTTGAGCAACACTCACTTTCATTATCACATTAAGATTAGATAAAAAATCAGTCTACGTAAACAGGTATAAGAGAAATATAATGTGGAGGTAAATTAGTTTTGATTTGTCACAGGTTATAAGCCTTTGAACACAATAATTAGTCAACATGCTTAATGGGCAAGGCTGCTAAAGATGTTTACATCAATTTCATTAGATGCAGGGTTATAAGGAGACTAAGACTCAATAATACTACTAGATAATTTTAACCCCCAAGTTTCCAATTTGGGATAGCTGCCAAGTATTGCACTGATTGCTTACAGAGGCCCCAACAAACGAAGCAATTTAGAGATGATAATGATCAAACACTATTGTCAAGCAAAGCACCGGCAGTTACAGTACATGTAAGCCTAATATCCAAATAAACTCAGAACAGTGTAAAAGTGAGCCAATTACAAGCCCACTCATTACCCTGTACAGTCACACCAACAGAACAAAGTGAAGTTCAACATACAATGTGTCCAGCGCCTATTCCACATCAGTGTGTGTAAGTGTGTTGTGTGTGTGTGTGTGTATGTGTATGAGTGTTTCTATGTGTCTCAGTGGGGCGGCGTTTGACACTCCTAAGCATGATTTTCAATGCCATCTTCCTCTATTTAAATAGTGTATACATCTTTATGGATGACATACACTGCCCGGTTTGCCACAATCATTACAGTGAGTATTTTGATCCTTCTTCAGTCGCTTCCTTTCTTAGAGATTCAGGTTATCATCAATGATATAATAATAGTCATAATGTGACTGGAGAACCGAGAATCCACCAAATTATACCAAATTATTTATTGATATCATTGGTTGATATTTTAAGTTTCATCATCGACTGCATTAAATGTACATCAAGAGCAAATATTAGTATCGGATAGATTAATTCTACACATATTGTTACTGATGGGCAAACTTCGGTTCTTAGTAGTGTAAAGTCTCCACATTGTCCTACAGGTGAGGGCATCAATATAGCTGGCAATGTCAAAATTAGGGTGGTTTTCAAGATAAAGCTCAAATGTCTTACTAATGTCAGAATTCATTTCTTGAAGACTAACTGATATCATTCTTTGTTTAAACTGGCTTAGAAGTGAGATCTCGTCACCTACTGCCTGTGCAGGGAGCCCTTCAAATCCAGTTAGAACAAGTATCTTCCTAATACCTGATGCCCAGTTATTTCGCCCTTGCTCTGCGTGCCTGTACTGTTACATATAGCATTTTCTCGGGTACCTGTTCTCAGGCAGTTTTAAGAGCTTGCACCAATATTTGATGGCTTTATGTATTATTTCAACCCACAGAGGATATCTCCCAACTTCTTACAATGTAGATCAAAATAATAAACATAAATATCCATAAAAGGTTACAGTGCCCCCCCCCCCCCCATAACAATTCTCAGTAGTTTTCCCTATCCCTAATAAATCTTTAAAGAATTTAATCTATACATCTTTGAGCCCCAAATCTCTGATCCATACAAAATTGGTTTTCTTTCAAGATAAAATATTTTAACCATTAATGATAAAGGTATTGTGTCTAGCTTTTGCAACATGCGTGTTACATGGTACATAACACGAAGAGTTTGTGCAAATGGCTGTCAACACACTAAGACCAAGATAGTCTAGATCAAAATAATAAACATAAATATCCATAAAAGGTTACAATTTCTAAAGTTTTGTTGCTAAATTGTCATTTTCCTGTTTGTTTGAGGTACCCACCAATTCCAAATAGGCCTTAACGTTAACTTTCAAATGCCAGGTTGAGCAAATCTGTTCTAAGGCTTTAATTTTCCTTTGAGTCTCAATAACAGTGTCTGCGACCATAGCTAAATCATCCATATATAACAAACAGAAGGCTTGTATATCATAAGATCAAAGTTCTACACTGATTGAGGACCGCTAAGCCAGCTAGCAAAGATGCTTTATAAGTTTGAGTTCTCCTTTTTTGACTGCTCAATTCTATGACTTTAAAAGGCTGAATTAATTAAATAAAACATTTAAATTTAATTACAATTTCAAGGCTGCTAGGCCAAAGACAAAGCGAATTACTACAAAATCAAGAAATATTAACAAAAGTTCGAAGCACAGTTAAAGCTCTGTAGAATATGCAAAACTGACCTTTGCAGCCAAAAGGATTAGCCTCCTGAAGATCATAGAAACCTTTAACACAGGTGTCACAGTTTCTGCCTGTAACGTAAGGTTTGCACACACATTGGCCTGTTTTCATATCACACCTGCTGACATCTGTTAATGTACCTGCACTGTTACAACCACATTCTGAGGAGAGAAATGGCAACTTTACATTTTTTTAAATGTTTTGTGAAGTCTAAAAATTGTTGAAAAAATTAAGAAAACAGCAATGATATTTTCATCCAGTTAGATGAGTTTTTTTTTTCTTTTCTTCTCTTATTTTGTTAATATTAATCATTTGTCTCCACAAAATTATTCCTCTTTGCTACTGCATTTTTGTTGTTGTTGCTGTTATTGTTTATTGTTTTTTTTGTGCTTTTTATTAGTGAAAGTATATTTTTTTGGCTTACCAATATATGTTGCACTATTCTAATTATAATTTAGGATGTTTGTGTTTTGCATATACATATATATTTATATTGAGATGACATTTTTTATAGTATTCAGAAAAAATTATATATTAATTTTTTTTTAGTGATGGTTTTGCTACATATTGTGGAACAAAGCCAAATTGAATGTGTATTCAAAGTAATTCATTAATGTGGATTTACAAAATTTTCATTCTTAAGAATGTTCTAGATAAATAAACGGTGTTGTACCTTCACATCCTTGTGGATTTCTTCTGTTCAAGTTCCAAAAGCCAGGCATGCACTGGTCACAAGTGCGTCCAATAACTTTGTCTTTACATTCACAAAGCCTCCCATAGGTAACAGTTCCACAGCCTCCTAGAGGTTGGCCCCAAATCTCTTTGGCACCATCAGGGTTGCAGTTACAAACTAGGAAAAATTATTTTAAAAAATCATGAAGAAAAAGCACAATTTTTAAACTCTATCATCATACATTACTTTAACCTGATAGGGCATATCTTTCAACCTTAATACATAAGTTTATATCACTGAATGATTTTCTTTTTTATTAAAACTTTTATCTTTAATTTTGTTTTAGCATGTTTAAAGACCAATACTTCTTCTATGCCTTTTAAAAATTAAAAAAATAACATTCTCAAGAATGCCAGACATGACCAAAATTTGTACAAACTCAATGACTTATACTCTTTAGTTGGGTTGATATTGAGTGTTCTCAAGTCAGCTTACCTTCACATATGGGGTAATTGAAGAAATCCTCTGCACATTTCTCACACTTGACACCAACAAAATTGCTGCGACAAGAACATTGCCCAGTAACTTGATCACATGACTGTGCCAGAGAGCCATATAAATTGCAGTCACAAGCTGGATTTAGGAAGAAATGATGCATTAAAAAATTTAAAATCATTCAATATGTGGACAATTTTTATAAGTAACTTTCCTGGTAACTATACTACTAAGGTATCCAAATTTTTAAATGAATGGTTTATTTAAATAATGCAGTCAAAAATATTAACTGCCAAAGCAGAAAATCTCAGTTACAGTTTTGTTGCAAAAGGAAGCAGAAGTAAACAATGTAAAATATTTCCTAAAAACTTTTCAGTATTTAAAAATAATCCGCACTCAAATCTAAGACGTTAATGAATTTATCAAACTGATTATAATTATTGTGAACGTAGGAAAAACTATGCATGTGCATAAAACATATCAGATCTGTGAAAAATTAATCAAACTTACAAGAACATTCTGGATACTTGAAGTAACCTGCAGCACAGCGATCACATGCACGGCCACCGAAGTTTGGTTTACATGGGCATTGACCTCTCTGATTACAAATTTGATTTTCAGAGCCAGTACTATCACATAGGCATTCTAGAGGAATAAAATACACAAGAAAATTTAGATAGAAATCTTTTTAACCCACAATAGAGTTTACCATTCATGTACTGATATTGTAAAGCTGCCAACTTTAGTTTCTCAAAAAAGAGGGACACTTTTGGTACAGTTCAAATTTCGTCTATGGCAAAATAACCAACCGCTGCTGGCTTTAAATAAACAATTGTGTTGAAAATTTTGCTAGCCTATTTTTTTTAATTAAAAAAAAAAACTAGATGAATATTTCACTTAAAATTCTAAATGTTTCACAACCTAGATGACTAATTCACCTTTGATTTGGTCATCAACATTGCATGGATGTAACTGTAAGTAGAAAGGGATTATACTAAAAAAAAAAGAGAGAGAAGAGACAGAGACAAAGAGATAGACACAGATAAGCAGAGAGAGAGAGAGAGAGAGAGAGAGAGAGAGAGAGAGAGAGAGAGAGAGAGAGAGAGAGAGAGAGAGAGAGAGAGAGAGAGAGAGAGAGAGAGAGAGAGAGAAAGAAAGAGAGAAAGAGAAAGAGAGAGAGAGAGGGAGAGAGAGAGAGAGAGCGTAAGATATTGTGTGAGTCACTCAGAGACACAACCACATAATAAATAGACGAAAGACTAGAAAAGTCTAAATCTAATAATATTTTATGGACTTCTCTGATTCTTCCGTTAGTTTAAGCTGATTTAGTTTTGCTGCCATGATTGAGAGAGAGAGAGAGAGAGAGAGAGAGAGAGAGAGAGAGAGAGAGAGAGAGAGAGAGAGAGAGAGAGAGAGAGAGAGAGAGAGGTGACAATGGACGAAAACGGACCAGGAACAGAGGAAGAGCTAGGATAAGTATAATTATGCTCTCAACTGTTAAAGTCTTAACAACGTGTTACTTGGTCTAGATCTAGATCTAGATTTTGGTGAAAGCAAATATAACTTGTTAAATTCATTAGAACCATATCCAATATAAATAACTGAAGTGCCATATCAATTACACCGATCGATTTAAGAATGTCTTGTTGCAGACCATGGCATAATGCTGATTAAGTAGAATAAAGCTTTAGTTTCAAGTTTCATTGATAACGATAAATATGTTAATCTTTCTTTCCTGGAAATCACGGGTAGGCCTATGTGTCGTACTGTATTAATTCGCATTGATGCCATGTGATTCACAGGCGATAATGCAAAACTTTGCCCAGTCCAATGCGGACCAAAAAGGTGAGCAGTCAGGTACACAAATCCAGACATTCGGTATACATCGGGAAACGTGACTTGAACAATGTCTAAGCCCTTTTCATTTTGGCTCGACCCCGACTTCTAGAAGCAAGGTGGTTTTCTCGTTACTATCTAAACTAATTGTGTGCAAACTGTACACAGAAAAAGCAGAGAAGTCTGTGCGAAACTGTGTAATTTTTTTAGGTTAACGCTGTTAAGGATAGAAAATCATCAAAAACATGCGGCTTCAATGCTCAAAGCGGGACAAAAAGGTATTTTTTATATTGCGGGCGGGACGGCCAAATTTGGAATTATAGTGTGGCAGCTCTGATATTGTACGTTTCATAACTCACTGTATTCATGTAAAAATATTTTACAATAATGATAATATACGCTGCATAACTCATCAAACATGGATTCTTTATCCCAGACACGATAGCGAATGGGATAACAAAAGCAAGTTTCAATTTTTAAAGACTTTTTGTCTCTTGAGTTTTATCAAAGAAAAAAAAAAAGTCTTTTTTGTGATATTAGGAGATGTTCAATTGTTCATTAGTATGCTGTATTTATCTGAAGAGTAAATGAGGGCCAAAATTAAATTCAATGATCACTCAACTTAAAAAACTCACCTTCACAATATGGGAAATTGAAAAAGCCATCTTCGCAACGATCACATCTGCTTCCTGTATAGTGAGCTTTACACAAACATGTGCTATTTTGTTTGTCACAGATTTCATCTTCAGTGCCACGAGAGTCACATCCACAATCTTGGGACAAAAACAATGAAAAAAGACTTACTTTTTTACTATTCTGTTTCCTATGCGTTTGTTTATGTAGCTGCTTTTTTTTTAATTTTAAAAATCCATGAAATATTTATTAAGTTGGATCACCACTATCTGACCAATAGTTGGGTATTTGGTGCTCTTTGTGTTTAATTAATATACATTCCTATTATGAATTAAACCTGACAGAAATTTCACACAAAAGAAAAAAAAATATTGGTGAATCTGTAATGATCAATGGCAGAGAAACAAACATTTAAAAAAATAAACAAGTGTAGTTCATACATTTTCTCACTCATCCTCTTCATTTTCAAAAATAAATCTTTCCTTTTGCGCACAATTGATGATGCATGCGTGGCGCAATTCAGAACGACTATCAAGAAAGTAACTTGGGAAAATGCATCTATCGTCTGTTAGGAAAAAACCAACCAGTTTGAACAAGACAGCATAAAATAGCACAAGGTCATATTAACTTTTGCCACATACCTCTGCATTGGGGGAAGTCATAAAATCCATCTGCACACTCGCCACAGTCACGACTTGCATAGTTGACATCACAATCGCACTGTCCAGACTCAGGATCACAAACCGTGTTGCCATCACTACCTTCAAGATTGCATTCACACGCTGAAACATAAAGTGAAAAGTCAAGCAGCTTTATTTGAACAACAGAGTAATATTCACAATGAAAAGATTTAAGTGTATGAATTATTGGCTGGGACAAGACAAATTTTATGTAACAGATTGTCATACAATTTCCCGCCCCTCACTCCAATGCCCTTATAATCTTAATTTATTCAATTAAGAGAGGCCCAATTGATCCTGCAACTTCACAAGCTGTAAAGGGTGCTAAAATTCAGCCAGTCACAACCATTGATGTGTTAGGCTTAAGTTGATACAGTAACATATTGTTGTATTAGATTACATTTATCACTATGCTGATTCAGTCTTTGGACTATCCAAATCACAAAGAACTCAAGGCTTCCATTGAGATGATTTTCAGAGAGACGGGTGACCGATGCATGCAATCACTGAAGGCAGGAGCCCTCTTTTAGAGCTTCCCAGGGCATGTCCTCAATTTTTAGAAAATCAGACTTCAAATAAGTAAATCTCGGGGCCATTCTAAATGAATTTTAGAACCTTCTGTGTAAATGTTAAAGACTCTACCCTCAGTTATACCTATTAGATTGTACAGTTATGATACTTTTGTATTGAGATTAGCGTATGACAAAAGAACTCTTCAGAACTTTTCGCTTTGTGATTTCAGTGGTGCTTCAACAGAAATTTGCATTTATGCAGAAAAATTGAAGCACTGCGAACTGTTTGGAAAAATTTTAAATGAAAAATAATTTGTCTACACGGAATGAAGACAAATAGTTGTTTTAAAAGAACAATAAGAATGAATTTTACTAACCCTAAATTTTCATTCATTTTAAAAGTATAAAGTTGATACATACGGACACAGTCTGGGAAGTTATAGAAACCAGGAGCACATTCGTTGCATCTTAGGCCTGCAAAGTTAGGCTTGCAAGGACAGGCACCTGTTGCTACTGTGCACACAGACCCTTCTGTACCATTCACATCACAGTCACAAGGTATGCAGTTTGGGTAATCATAGTAACCATAGTTGCATCTGAGTAATCAGAAGTAAGAAGCTGAGCTTTATTTTCCATCAAATACTTTGACCCACAATTCAAAAACTTTCAATAATCATGTGACAAAACTTCAAGTGGAGTCCTTTTCTTCCTATTGATCACCATGCATCAATAATTTAAAAAAAATTTGAAGTATAGAGTGTTATAGTTTATTTATATTTTTTCAAAAGATTAATAGTTAACATAGGCACATAATTGCTAAATAGATAATACACAGATTAAAGCCATTCATGA
This sequence comes from Elysia chlorotica, assembly GCA_003991915.1. Taxonomy (NCBI): domain Eukaryota; kingdom Metazoa; phylum Mollusca; class Gastropoda; family Plakobranchidae; genus Elysia; species Elysia chlorotica. The sequence goes on from RQTK01000287.1 coordinate 394,931, forward strand.
AAAATAAGAATACATTAATGATCCAAGAAACTTTCTTTTGAAAAAATTGTAAATATATTTGTATGATTATACAACAATTCGAGTCTAAAAGTCTAGGATTAGATAGCAAAAGAAAAGTAAAATCTACAAATCTCTTGCTGTACAAAAGTACCTGTCACAGTTGGTCCCAGCAAACTCTTGTCGACAGAAGCACCTTCCACTGCCCTCTTCGCATTCACCAGTAGAGAAGTTAAGATCACAATCACAGGCTGCAGGAGCATAGGGTTATCAGAATATTTGAAAAGAATGTTAATTTCAGTATTTAAATGAGCCACTAAATATACATTCCGGTACAAATTTAACTCTTTCAGTACCGGCTTATATTAACTTTTGGACCGGATTTTGAGCCACTAAAACCGGCATAAATTACTAAAAGTTTAAATGTTCATATACTTTTATTTCTCCAGGACATTTTTTTTCTTCAAGGCTTGAAAGACTAGATCCCATTTTTATCTGCCTCTGTCAAAAGTTTGTTTGATAAACAGGTTTTAGCATTGCCTCATGGATATGTTCGCAAAAATGGAAAAGTGTGTTTTATTTCATGGTATAAAGCAAAGGCAAACAGCATTCAGCATGTCTATATCTTCAATCTAACAATTAAAAAACTGATGAAAATAAAAATGAATTAAAAAAAGTAGGCAGTAAAAAATGTTTCCCTTTTGAAACTTACATTGACAAGCATTTGTAACATTTCTAGGCACACCATAGGGTCTGTAGAAACCAAACACACACTGTTCACAGTTTATTCCCTGTGTGTTATCCTGCAATAGTTAGAAAATTAGAGAATTTAGCAGCTGTGATTTTATGAACAACATGTCATTAAGTCAAAATGTAATATAGGGTGTGAAGCAAAAAATTGTACAGCAAAGCCAATATCCACATTCTTTATTCTTTTAGTAAAATGATCTTAATTCTTCTCCTGCTGTTTCTTTGTCCTTCAAGAACAAGTAAATTAAATGTAAAAACAGTTTTCTGTAGAACCTTTGTTAATTCTGGTATACCTATTGCTAAAATGTATTTAAGGTTGCCTGCAAATACTGTGTTTATGCTTGAATGTGTGACAAATTTATACATATTCATTTCCAGATGTTGATTATTTAGAAGATTGATAATATCTTCTATGATGCTAAAATCAGGGTTACCTTGCCAATGTAGTTGCACACTTTCACAGGAAAAGCAAGAAAGTTTATTTTAGATCAAAGTTTCTCAAGCAATCATGACGATGATTATAGGCTATTTTCTAAAAAAAAGTTGTAATGCAGTCATTAAAATTCTCTATTTTTATTTTGAATAATTTAAAGCATTGCCACTTACTTGACAGTTTTGACAAACACCGCCTCCCTCATATTGTCCAAAAATATCCAAACTGCGATGATTTCTCTCAACTTCTTCATCGAATAAACATTCATTAGAGTGTCCATGACAGTTGCAGGCTAATGGATGTATAATGAAATGAAAAAAACATTGCGAAACAATATAAACCTCTCATAAAAGGAAAACAGAATTGAAAGGTAAGAATCGACATTTATAACAGAAATGTTCAAAAGGACACAGTTATGTATAAACCGTTGATGGATGCAAGTGAAAGGGCGTTCTGCTCCCAATCAGGAGGTATCTGTAATCTTGCACATTTATTTCTCAGAGTTCACTTCCCAATGGTTGGATCTGTGTCAGCATAATATGACCGGCTAAGACAGCAGTCCTGGTATCCCTTCACTGTCTCTGCGTGGCAGCACTTAAGATTTTCAGACTATAGTCTTGGGACCCATCGATATAGGATCATTCTTGGGAACCTAATAGATCTTATACTAGAAGATAGCTTTTCTCCGACGCAGAATTCCATTCTTCTCAATTCCAAAGCAGCCTTGAAATAATTTTGTAAAATATAAGTCTATTTGAATGGAATAACTTTCTGGTATGAAATAGTCATTTTAATGTCATATAACATCTTGACATGACATTTGCTAAATTCTGATCATGCAAAAGATTCTCACTCATATTTGTGTTTCTTTGCAGATTAATATTTTACATGAGAAAAGATAAGGAAAAATACTATACATAAAATAATAGACGACTCACGTTCACACTCAAAGGGTCTATCGATGAGAGCACGACGCCAACGTTTTTGAACAAACCCAGGGCAGCAAGACTCGCACTTGTCACCACAAGTGTTGGCTACACAGTTGCACACTAGCTTGTTAGTGTTAGGATTTCGCACATCACAAGTTTCAGCATGTCCATTGCATACACAACGTCCACCAATAGATATATCCTTGATACTGTAGTAATACTGGTTTAAAAAAACAACAACAGAAGACCAAAGCAGTTTAAGGAAAGCATGAAAATTTATTATATTTTAGACACATGAAACTTACTATCTCTTCTGTACACATTTCTTTTTCATTTGTTGTAAAGTTAATTTTAGTACATCTTTTAGTCGAAAATAATTTGCTTTAAATTTATATTTGCACCATGGTTTACTCCTTTTAATAGCACACTTCATATTAGAATATTATCAGTACTTTTCCATATTATTGTATAGGGAATGTGATTTCACAAAAGGTTTTCCACTTTGTTCGGAGAAATGAGTCGTGCACAATCAAAATATGTTTCTGTTTATGCGCTTAATGTTCTCTTTTAGTAACTAAAATATTAGCAGCATTAAGTACTAGGCCTACTCACTAGATTGAGGTTATTATTGCAACATCTTATAACTAAAACATTATGTAGAACTCATGGCTCCAAGTAGGTAACATAAATCTAGGTGAAATCAAATTCGCTGTGAAAATTGTACCCACCCTGCGGAATGTGGTAGGGTCCTGTCTGGCAACATCCATTAAGTTAGCCTTGAGAGTTTTGGTTCTGAGTAGTCGCAGTTGAATATCAGTAGCTTTAGTCCATTCATGGAGGACGGTAGCATAGGAGAAGTTGTGGGCATTTGGTCGATCCTCAATAATGGAGACCACAATCTGTGAAAGACATTTCATATTATTATATTTTGTGTATTTTAAACTTTCTTTATTTGAGTATTTTTTTTATCTCTTTCTAACAGAAATCATTTTTCTCATTTTATACTTTTGAAACTGAACAATAATTCCCACATATAAATCAGGACATGAGTCCATCGAAATGCAACAAAAATGTATTGAGTTAATTTTTTCTAGACCAATAATAATGCAGCAAATGGTTTATGCTTTCAGCTTCTATCAAATTTAAAGCCAGCTCATGACATAATCATAATTATAATTAGACAGTCCCTTTATTCATAATCATATATTGAACAGTACATACAAGTTATACATGAGTGTATGAAAAAAAACTGCAAAGCAGTATAATCATATAACCAAGTGTCTGCATCTCATGATGGGATTTATCTTATGTTTGAAAAATCATACCGGCTTGTTATGAGCAGACTTAACGTAAGAATTATAAAGTGATTCTATATGAGATTTACTTTACAGTAATCTTAAGAAAGTCAAAACCTCTCACCTCTCCATCACTGATTGGGACAACTTTGGAAAACTTGGTAGTACACACAACCTGATCATCAGCCTCTAGTGGCAGATCTGCGGTTGTGTTAAAAAGATTGACGCAATCACTGGGGGTGTCAGCAAAATACTGCCATGGCTTCCAGGTCTCTCCAAAGTCAACTGATCGCTCCAACACCCAAACACCTGGTCGCGGTGAGTTTGCCATCTTGATGAAAACATAGGCTACATGGAATTCCTGGAATAGAGGAAGGACAAGATAGGAAAAGGTAAGAATTGCATACTCTTGCCTCAGATATATTTTGTTCATTAAAAATGTTAAGCGATTTGGAAGAATTCGATTTATCAAAAACAAGGTAATATATTAATGTAAATAATCTGTAATCAAAAGAAACACATATTTAATAGCCTAAATCACCGCAGGTTCAGTGTGTGCCGCCGATGAATTAATATCTTCCTCTCTTGAAATAACACGAGGGGGATGGGGAATATCACTATTTATTTTCTTTCGTAAAGCAACAGAGCAGGAAAAAAGAAAAGAGGGACAAGAAGAGCGCAGGAGTGGAGAGAGTGAAAGTTAGTGACGTTGATACAGAGGAAGAGTTGGCTGAGAAACTGAAGATCAGAAAAAAACTCTCTAGTGCATGGTTTGCAGTTTAACTTGTGTCCAATTCTAGGAATTCATCAAAGAAGAAGAATACAGGTACAACCAAAAATAAGTTTCATGCAATGGTGAGAAACGATATTTCGTTTCCAATTAAGATTTAAAATGTTCATGTTCATCTTCAAAAAGGGACACACTAATTTCTTTGTATGGTTTTTAACAAAATACATATTAAAACTCAGTTTAGTTCCGATTACACTGTCTGCCTGTTTATCTATCTGTCTGTCTGTCTTTGTCTCGATCTCTCTTTCTGCCTCTGTCTCGATCTCTCTCGCTCTCTCTGTGTTTTCTTGGCTCTTCAAATTAGCTGCTGATCGCCGAATAATGCACGACTTTGGATATATACCTACTTAACCGGGACTTCGTAAAGATAGGTGTGGAGTTTTTTTTTTTTTGGTGAAATTTTGGGTCAAATCGTTGTAGCTTATTAATTAATAAAGACATATATCTAAAAAAAAAACTATCAGTTATCAATTGTCTAGTAGTCGTTTTAAGCGAACTCATGTCAACCCTTATTCGATGGCGAAGGGCTATAGGCCTATTTGCCGGCGGCAACCATGGCCCAAACAAGGGCGAAATCAGCAACAAAGCTCAAACCAAGTTGTTTTTTTTTTTATGGACGTGAAGGGATTCGTCGCAGTTGTTGCTCTCTTGTTGTGGTGTACCTACAGTGAATATAATCTCCAGTCAATGAAACAATTATGAAAAACATCAGCGATCTTCTGTGAATCGTAGAGACACTAAAAAAAAAGGCTCGAGCGACCTAAAGGATGATGTGGCCAAGAAAGACAAAGAAACAGCTGCGATAACGTCTTTCATTGAGACACAAACACTAGACATCGATTCCAACAATGAAGCAATAAATTGAACAACCAGCAGACTTGAGAAATTTGAACAAAAGATGGAGATGCAAGAGCAGCACTCGTAATCGTAAACGCAATCATCCCCGGACTCCAGAAGGAGCCTGGCGAAACGAACACGTCATTCAAAAAAAGGCTTTTTGTAGTGTTCTTTAATAATAAAAAAGAAGTTGGTGGAAAACCCTGGACCACTGCAGACTTTGCCCGTGTCTACTGAATGCAGTTCAACAAGACAACCAATCAGCCTGGGATCGCCAGATTTATCATTTTGCAAAGGAGAGACCATACGTGACAATAACATAAACGTCTCAAGTGATCTAACAATAGATCAGAGTGATCAACTAAAAGGACTGCGTGAAAACGGACAGAAAGGATATTTCCTAAAAGGCGAATTTAATTTTGAGGGTGCCAACTGAAGGCCAACCGCATAGCACCACGTGGATTTTTTTTTACCTTATATCAAAATTGTGTTATATCACATATAGATGGACTGTTACACAAAATTGACAACTCCTTACTTGTACCCCTTTATGAATTTGATATAGTTTGTCATTCATGATAGAGGATTCGCTCCCGTCTTCTTTCTTCCCAAACCACCAAAAATATTTCTGCCCTGCCAAAAAGCTTTTTAAACGCGGGCGCTGCGCAGGGGGAGTTATTGTGTGTGTGAAAAGAACTTGTGTCAGGGATTAAAAGCGATCTAGACAATGAAGTTACATTAAAAAGTTAGCCCCCAAAGTTGCACTACACGTGACATTATCTTTATTTCTGCTTACATCCTTCCATATCGGTCGCCCAACTATGAAACCTTTAATTTGTTTTAAGTTAGAAAAGGTGTGAAAATCCTAGAAGGCTATGTGTGTCGACTGAAACTTTTAAATAAAGACTGTAACTTTATAATAAGTGGCGATCTAAATGCCCGCACTTCAAATGTACAGCCCTTGCTCGAATACAGTGAAACGGACAAACTCTTTGGCGGAAATGTCATTTCCACTGTACAATCCGAGGACAAGATTAGAAAAAAATTACAGGACAATACAACAAAATCATTTGAAAAAGGATCGTAGACATGTGCGCTCAACTTGAGCTAATTATCCATAACGGGCTGCTCGCATGAGGCGCAGAGGGAGCTTTTTTTTTTATTTCTCCTAATGAAAACAGGGTGATTGGCTATTTCTGTGTATCTGAAAGTTCGTTACACTGTAATGTATCGTTAAATCTACATGTACATGATTTTTTGTTGATTTTTGGCAGAGATGAATTGGAGTAAATTCAGATATTCAAAAGATATCACAACCACACTGCAAATGTGTCCCGTATGTAACACAGATAAAGATGAATACCACGTATTAATTATTTGTAAAGCATACGAGTAGCTTCGAACCACGCACATCCCTCCCAAGTACCTTACCATTAGAAGTAGAAGTAGATTAAGTGTACTAATGTCAAATGGCAATCTTTATTCAAATGTTGCTATATATTTAAACCATGTCTTGAAACTAAGAAAATCTTTGATATAAGTGAAATTCTCAACGCATTAGGTATTGTGTCGCAGGTGTCCTTTTCAGAGTGTGTATATCAGTCCCTTGTATAACAAAACTTCGTATGTTTTTTTATTTCGTTGTTATCTTGATAATATGAATTGTTATTATGGATAAATTATATTGTCCCTGATCTGTATATGTGGTTAAATTTAGACTTAATCACTTAATTTCCTTTTGCGTAAAAATATCAGCACTATTATCAATTTGAAACCGCGTATTATAACTAAAAGTTACTATCAACTGCTTCATAAATTGGATGAAAGGACAGAGAGCTAAATCGAACGTGATGTCACCATTAATTTATTTCTTGCCATGTTTGTTTAGGGTGAAAAGCCCAACAAACCAAATAAACATCAATCTCTCTCTCTCTCTCTCTCTCTCTCTCTCTCTCTCTCTCTCTCTCTCTCACCTCCCTTCAAATTTGAGGAAATAATGACTACAAGTCTTTTTTAACGCTCAATTGAGACCAAGATTTTCACTGACCACTTGTTCGTCTTACCCCGAGTTATCGGGAGGTTAAGCGATCTATTAAGTTATCATTGGTTAAGCCCCTGCTCTGACAAGGATTACGCCATCAGACATTGCCGCCTTCCCGGTATTGTACAATTTTTACAAGCCTACCAAGACGTGTACTCTAGAGCACTGCTCTAGAGGACGGTCCACGCAGTTTCCTTCACTCCTTCCGTTCGACATCCTGCACTTGTGTTTAAAGTAGGCTGACTTGGGAAAATGTTGGAAGTGTGGAAGAAAGAAAAAGTAAGTGACTAAGTGGACTGGTCTGCGGGAGTCTGTGCCTGGCGGTGGTACTCTGGTTACAAAGCTGCTACGTGTTGACTCTTGTGACGGCCAGAGTTCAGAGGGTCTGTTTTCCTAATGTTTCAAGTACCCTGAGAAACATCTTTCGACTTAACAACCTCTCAAGCCATTACAGACGCATCTTTCAAAGGAGCCTTTGTCTTTTCCAGTGCTGCAAGCCTATTTATAACCAAAGAGTTTAGGGGGATGAAGGCTGGGGGATTTGG
>RQTK01000287.1:402660-415536 GCA_003991915.1 Elysia chlorotica
TTAGAGATGGGTAGATAGAGACAGACAGACAATAGTAAGGAGAGTTTAATCTATTCAGCTGGCATGAAGTCATGGTACCATCTATAATTGTATCCTTTAGTGAGAGGCGTGAAGTCAACAGAAACCATCATTGTTCAAAGTAGTCCCAACTGCTTACTAGGCATCCCATGGGAGACCCGTGCATGCATGATGTTATATCGTTCTATTTTTTACATGACTATGCAACATAATTTTCCATTTGCATGGCCATAGATTTTGAATCTTATCTTTTTAAATTCTAGTCTCTAACAGTAACACGCTTTCATGTTTCTTTTGTTTGTTCTTGATATCGTTTTTGTTCCTCCTGTTTCAAAATCTTGGGACGAGCTGGTGCAAGTAGTAGAACGTTGGTCCCCCAATCGGGAGTTCACAGGTTCGAAACCCAAGATCGGTTTTAAAAAAGTTTAGTGCGATTTCGTCATCAACTGGTTGGGTCGGTGTCAATTATAAAGTACTGGCTGGGAAGGAGTCATGGTATCTCCGTACTGTGTCTGTATGATAGCACTTAAACATGTCAGACATTAGTCTTGAGAGTCATCCACAATATAATTATATATATCCTATAATGACATTGAACGCTAAAAAAATGTAACTTAAAATTCAAGACCCCTTTTTACATCTCTTTCTCTCTCTCTCTCTCTCTCTCTCTCTCTCTCTCTCTCTCTCTCTCTCTCTCTCTCTCTCTCTCTCTCTCTCTCTCTCTCTCTCTCTCTCTCTCTCTCTCTCTGTCCGTGACCGTTTTCGCCATAACCCCGGAACATTCTTTGTTGTTAATTACACACAGGGTTCGTCAACCCTGTATTTTCTCTCTAGTAATAAGGTTAAGGTACATAAATTGATAGATAGGGATGGGTGAGAGCAAAATTCATGACTTTTTGTTTCTGAAATTTATTAAAATGTAGTTTTAAACGAAGATTTTATTTTTCCCTTCACAAGAAAAATATAAATTGCAGTATACTTGTATGAGTTATTTCCGTTGCCCTCTGCAGAATTAGCGTCAGGTGTATTTCAGTCGATGTGCGCAAATGATGGACCAACATACAGTTAGACTTACTATAGAATTACCGAAAGGTATTTAATTATTTATTGAATAAACATCGAGAGAGGGAGGGTTGAGAGAGAGAGAGAGAGAGAGAGAGAGAGAGAGAGAGAGAGAGAGAGAGAGAAAGAAAGATAGAGAATGGTAAAAAAGAGAGGGAGAGAAGTACGAGAAAGGCACACACACGCAGACCGAAACAAACAAAACAAAAAACAATGCTGTGATCATACGGGACCATACACGAGTGCATGTGGAATGATTTGAACCTTCACTGAAAAAAAACATTGCAGCCAATTTCCAAGACCCTAAAAACGTTACAATACTTAACAGGCGAAAATTGTCTCGGCATTTTATAATGGATTCTAGATAACGTAAAGAAAAATTAAAAATGCACGTTTTTTGTTTTGTTATCTGCAGCTTTACTAAACGTGACAATCTCCTAACAGCTCATGGTTGCCATAATCGTATTATATATGCTAAGAGCAAGACATTATTATTCTTTACGTGACGGTAGTGTCACACCGGAGCTTAATGTGCCATCAAAATGTTTTATATGGGTTTTGAGGCGATTATCACGGATTGGTGGGCACCGGTGTGAAATAAAAAGATGCAGTCTTAAGTTGTCTCTCTTTAAGATATGGAAAAAAACCGAGCGTGATTGCAAATGCATAAGAAGTGTTTGAGTCCACACAAACCAAACCATTATTCAAAATAGTAATAATGACAAAAAGTAGTTGGAGCAGTAGTAGTAGAAGTATAGTAGTAGTAGTAGTAGTAGTAGTAGTAGTAGTAGTAGTAGTAGTAGTAGTAGTAGTAGTAGTAGTAGTAGTAGTAGTAGTAGTAGTAGTAGTAGTAGTAGTAGTAGTAGTAGTAGTAGTAGTAGTAGTAGTAGTAGTAGTAGTAGTAGTTGTAGCAGTAGTAGTAGTAGTAGTAGTAGTAGTAGTAGTAGTAGTAGTAGTAGTAGTAGTAGTAGTAGTAGTAGTAGTAGTAGTAGTAGTAGTAGTAGTAGTAGTAGTAGTAGTAGTAGTAGTAGTAGTAGTAGTAGTAGTAGTAGTACTTTGTGTATGATTATTATCATGATGTTTATCGGGATAAAAAAGGGTGGTAATAAAGTTTTCTGATTTGCCGTGAATAAAAAAATAATATTTTTTAAGAAGCTTGGAACCCATCGATTGCTAAATGCTATTGATATGAAGGGAATATGCAGTCAGTTTTAAAAGAATGGTTTTAATGCAGATTTCCTCAAGATTTTAAGGTATTGGGGCTGGCGTGAACCCATTCTCATTACAAACATTTTATATTGGGTATGCAGCAGTTGATCTTTCTATCTCCGTTGTAGAAGGTTCTAGATAATTTTAAGATAAGTGCAGGCTAAGCTCAATGTAAAACTAAACAAGATTGAACTGTTATAACAGTAACCTAGTTCAGCCCTTACCCTTCTAAGAGACAGGGCAAAAGAGTTTACGAGATTGAGAAGGAGAGAAGTGAGAAAAGAAGACAGAGAATGGAGAACGGAAGATTGAATAAGCAAGCGAGTCAGTGAGAGAGGATAGTGGAGACGACTCCACATCGTAATGAGGGGTAAGGGGGCGTGTAAAGTGGCACACCACTTTGGCAGACACCAGTGATTATTGAGACTTTAAAAAACTTACAGTGCCTCGGTTCTGTGAAAAATGGTGTGGCGGGCCCGACGTAAAAAATTACCAGCATTTTAACACTTTGTAAAGCATTTGGATATCTTTAGATTTCCCAAAAGCCAGTGTAAATCTACCAAATAACCCAGCAATCAAGCCATCAGTTTAAATTTCCACGTTCTCAGTCTTATTATTGTACCGTATCTATCTAGAATTAAATATTGCAATAACAACAATAGAGTGTTGATTTTTGTGTGTGTTTTTTTTGGGTGGGGTGTTTTGTTTTGCTTTTTACTTTTTATTTGGAAAAGACTGTTCAAGTGAAAAGGATATTCTATAGTTACGTAGTCTTCGTCTTTTAACAAGGCATTTGATAGTAAAACCTCGCACCTGAATTATCACTTTCTATTTCTTTTGTTTCAAGTTTTATTCCTCCACGTTTTTCCTTATGGCATTGTTTATCTCTGCAAGTGCTGTTATCCTCTTTTAAGACCTAGCATAAACGTCGTCATATTTGTTTCATGTTTATACCCCGATGCCCTGTTATTAAAGAAAGGGAAAAAACATCCACATATGCAGAGAATTTTAAAACAGCTTCGGAACACGACCCTAGTCAGACAGATGTTCAGATGGGCCTTTTCCTAAGAAGTGCTAACTAAACAAGAAAGGAAGCCAATTTCACAACGGATGAGAGGGCATCCGGTACATTTGGCCTAGTTTTGAGCATGATCATCTTATCTAAGCTGGGTTATGGGACAAACGATGCTTCCGGTATAGGAGAGTGAGCGCTTCAGAGCCGCTGAGTTTGTGAATTCAATATTATTGCAAACATAGATGTCTTGCGTGATGCTGACAGTAAACGCAGAGGCTGTTATACTTTGAGGAAAAACTACGAGCACAAATTGTGGTAGAAGTAGGCCTAATTGAATTTTTTTTTTTTTGCGTTTGGAAATATAAATTGCAAAACACGGTTTCAATCGTTCTCTGGTAGGAAGGGATATAAGTTATTACATGTACTATTTTAATATTTAGGCCTATATTCTTACTAAGTTTTGATATGTGTAGACGGTGTGTGTATGTATGTGTGTGCACGCGCTACCAGAGTAGTCTACAATTGACTTCACGCCAGTCTTCCAAGCTAGATGATTCCTTCTTGTTTTGGCTTTCTCAGCATAAGCTTTATAGCAGATCTGGCATGTGGTGAGGTCTGCGCGCGCTCTAGGGAGCGTGTACAGGTCGCTCAACGAAGTGGGGAAACACGGAAATTACAAAAACAGATGGGCTGGTCATACGTTCCACTACGAAAAAGGCTTTGGGGTGAGAGGGGAGGGTGTAGTGGAAAAAAATTGGGTGTGGTTGTGGGGAAAAGGAAGGGGGGGGTCTAAAGCAGGATGTCCAACATTACCTCCCTCCCTTCCAAGTTCTTCCAACATTCTGGAGGAGCTTTTACGCACCACGTTAGTGTTCCGCCTCCCCCTGTAATTAATCTTACTAATCTACCTAAGATAAGGTAGACCTGGTGAGGGTACACATGTGTAGCAAGGGTTTTTGCTCACTATAGACACACACGCATGGTACCTATGCCCTTAGGAATACTGTGGTACCTTTAGTCTAAGATTTCGAATAATAGTAGCGGTGCTGGTAAAGCAAAATCCATCGCTGCGTTAAAGTTAAAGGGGCCACATAGTTAAAAGATTATAATTCATGTTCCTGGGAAATAAAGCGACAGTCCTCAGTATTTACAGTTTTTTTTCCTTCTGTTTTGCTGTTTAGTTTGTTATTGTTTTATTATGTAAAACAGTTGCTACCAGAAAAATTAACATATTAAACTTAAGCTGGTGAACATTTGACCTTCATAAAAAGGTCAACCTTGCAAAACGGCCTCACACATTGTTTGTATTTTACAAAGATTGCAAGTCCGCACGTCTGGCGAGAGAGAGAGAGAGAGAGAGAGAGAGAGAGAGAGAGAGAGAGAGAGAGAGAGAGAGAGAGAGAGAGAGAGAGAGGGGGGGGGCAGACAGACAGAGGGGATGGTCTAGAAGTATTATGTATTTCTTTCCAAATAATATAACTATGTAATTTCGCTTGACTCTAGTTATATGTACGAAGAAAACATAATTATAACGGTTTCGCCTATTCAATCTTAAAGGAAAGGCTCGCTTTGTGCACTGACTTTGCAATCCATACAGCCACAAACTATTTCCAGGCCCTCATTAAACTTTTAAAATATAAAAAAAAGGTGAGATCGAGACCAAAATATGACTAAACTTTACTATGCAGCGACAAAAATGTTCTCACTTGACAAAAATCTGCATATTGCGTAGAACTCTCTATTCAGTTCCAGGGAGAGGATTTCATACTGTATAATAAACATATTGTGTTACAAGTATATGGAACTCGTCTATTCTCTCTATGAATCAATAGTTTGTTTCTTTTGTTTTTCGTCATTTATGGTTCTTTTAAAGTATAAAAAACGGATTGGAAATTACATTTTCTGTTAAATATACGTAGAATTGCTTGTAGAAAGAAAAACAACTTTTAGGATCTGTAGGGCACGTTACAAAAAAACAACAACAAAACAAACAAAAACGTATCAGTTCACGTGGAGCATTCATGCCCGTCCACGGTATAAACCGATGACAATCAGATACATGTAAAGCCTTTTTTTTAATTTATTAATGTCAGGGCTACGTTTGATGATATCAACATGATCTCTAACTCCAGCTGAACATCGAAGAACTGAAAAGACACAACAACTTAGCGTCACGCGTTTTAACTTCGCCAATGGTTTAAGCTATACGTGAACTAATGGAAAAGCATACATTTGACAAAAGGAGAGTTAATAATATTCTTCTTATCAAGATATGAGAAATGGTTATATGCTTAAAATTTATATTCCATTTGTATGATCATACAAATATTTATATTACTTTTTGTCTTCGTTAGTTGAGGAAATTGCAATGTAATGTTGAGTGCCTTCAGCGGAATAGCTAAGAGGGCAAATACCTTTGTATAGGCTACATCACTTTCTTTAAACTGTAATAATATAACAATCTGTACAGTAATTACAAAAAGTTGCATCTTTTGAAACAGTTTACACGTACTATGCTGTTAGTTGAAGAGGTCTAAATTACCACTGGTTAAACGTGCAAGTCTCCTGCATAGGCCCGACTGCCTGAGTCGCAATGTCATGACATGACCATGGTGCGACAATAGAAAGTTAATGTACGACCAGTGGGTAACGCGGAGTGTCACCATGACTTCTCCCTCACTGAGTACACCAACAAAGGTGATGTGGTCAGTGACCACGCAACGCCGTTTCCCCTTCACTGCGCCCATTCATTATTTTAAGCGTGATTCGGCCCTCAGAAGTGCATTTTGCAGAGCGAGTGGAGGACAAAGGTAATAAAAGTGTGCTGTAAACTGTACAGAAACAGCAAAGGATCTTGATGGCAGAGGGGGCAGGCAGTTTTGGTCAGTGCGTCCTTGTTGGTCGAGCAAGTTTTGTTCAAAATTACATGACCCAGCGCAATCTTGACTCACCCAACTATTAAATTTTCCCCAATAGGTATGTTTTAGAGCTTCAATACAATATGAAACCAGACCACAATCATATACTTTAGTAAGCTTACAGTGTCATAAAATTAAGGCGAAATTAAAAACATGTTAAATAAATAACCGGCACAACGTTCAATAACACAATACTTGATGAACGTTGAATTTAAGTGTTCATTGTTACTGAGCATACTATTCTTCTCTAAAACTTTTCACTACGGTATTTTATGTGAGCATTTGAGGGAAGTGGGAGGCGTAAATGAATGAAAAACAAAACAAAACAATGTATAACTAAGCAAAAAAGGAAACCTTCAGTTAGGCTAGGTGTTCCATGCTCTATAAAATGTACTAAAGACTAACTCGGAGGACTATCAAGACTTCCATATATATTCTAGGTACGCTTTCTTTTCTCTTGCTTGATATTTTACAATTTTTTTTAAAAGACAACTTTTTTAAAACAACGTATTTTAGTCCTAATGGAACAGAGAATTGAATTTTCCATCGACGTAGAGGACCCCACGTCCTTGGATAATCTAGGGCTAGGAGAGAGGATGAGGCGTTATAATAATAAATTAATAGGTGCTGTATTGATAACTTAGAAAATACATTTGATTACTCTAAAATTAGGGGAAACACAACATTTTCAGTAAAAAAAAAAAGAACGACAAAAACTAACAAACAGTAGTGGTTGAAGTAGTAGTGGCAGTAGTAGTAGTAGTAGTAGTAGTAGTAGTAGTAGTAGTAGTAGTAGTAGTAGTAGTAGTAGTAGTAGTAGTAGTAGTAGTAGTAGTAGTAGTAGTAGTAGTAGTAGTAGTAGTAGTAGTAGTAGTAGTAGTAGTAACAGCAAAAACAACACCAACAACGACAAGACAATGATTAATACATTCGTGCAGCAACGCCATTGTCCTGTAGACTAATTTATTGACTTACCTGACCAAAGCTGAGAGTAAGGTTGACTTGGTTGAGTTCGGGTCCCACACGAGATAAAGGGGGGCTTTGCCACCATTTCTCTGTTCCGTCAATTGCGTACTCTGGGTTATGTGACTTGTTCGGATCTCCTGGAACACAGTAGTCACAGAGCTGGCCCTGGATGAGGCTCTGATCACCGATGTTGGAAGTTGGGGTCAATCGACAAAATAATTCTGGACTTGAAACTCCGACACCACATGTTGCAGTTGCTGTAATTTTTCTGCCTTGGGCCAGGTTAAAAGTAGGTGGCGTCAAAACTTGTGCACTAATCAGTATTGGAGAAAGAAGCAGCGCAAAACTGACTATTGCAAGGCTTGCCGGCATCTTCGTACCGGTAGCCATTTTCCCGCACCAAGCAAACTGCAGAACTAACGGTTTCTAAGTAACACAGCCTTTAAAACGGGAACACAACACAAAAACGGGCTTGGTGCAGAGAGCGCGTGAAGATAAAACGCGATGCTCAGGGGGCCCTTCAAGGCTTCAACACCAAGCACGCTCCCCTTGCCACAAGATAAACTGCTGGGGCCGAGTGCGTGATGGTTTGGGCCAAGAAGAGAGGCCACGGAACAAAAACTTTGGCCAATGAAATGGCAAGTGAGAGTGAAGTTTGCGGTGTTGAGGTAAAGCGTTGGGATGTAGGCGTGGTATCAAAAGTTTGCTGACTTAGGGGTAGTGGTGAGTGTTTCTCTCTCTCTCTCTCTCTCTCTCTCTCTCTCTCTCTCTCTCTCTCTCTCTCTCTCTCTCTCTCTCGTAACCTCATACTTCTCCTATATTTTTCTTCACATTATCTAGACGGGTTGTTGTTATTTCTTTACATTCTTTTCCTCAATCTCTCTTTTCATTCTTTAAATAATTATGCTGTTTTTTTGTTTTTTTTTTTTTTTGTTTGTTTTTTTTATCTTGTTTTGGCTCAGGGTTTTGTCCCGGCATAGGCGTTTTGCAAGTATAGGCCATACTATGTTCAATATGAAATGTATTTAAAATATATAGTATTTTTACAGTATTTTTACATTGTATGTTAAAGAGATGTTAATATCTTTGGTTTTTATCATCTTGCAAGATTTTTAGGTACAGAAACTCCGCAGCAATTTTAGTAACCCTTGTCTTAAGCCACATAATAATTATGAGAAAATTTTCACTTTGCACGCGGCACTTAGGCTACTGTTGGTTTATAAAAATAATATCAATCCATTTTATAAAAAATCCCAAATCCCATTCCCTCAAATGCATTGATAACAAAGGATGTGGATATTAGTTCAAAGGCCTTTTCAGAATATATACATGTACCCAGAGTCACCCTTCTCATTTAGTTTGCCTAGTGTGTTCCGATATATCAACTACTGTTCTTAACAATTAATGCGATATGTTACGTTCCTTAGTAAAGCCAAACTCAGTATTACTCACTACATACTCCGCTAGTTCCTGCAAACTTAAAGCTAAAAGTTTTGCTAATATCTTGTAATCTACATTAATTTGTTAATGTTATCGGTCTCCAGTTTCGAATATTTCCCCTGTCCAGCTCTTTGCCTTTGTGAGTGAAAAGTCAGAACGATTTGTCTCTTCGGCGGCGATAGTGCGCATGGCTGTTTCCAGAATATTTTAATTTGTATAAAATCTGGTTGGAGAAGATCCGTTTTTTTTATTTTTTATTTTAAACTAGTACTTCAGTTTCTGTTATGCCTTCGTCACATAGATGTTTGCTATTCTACTCATATACAAGGGACATTTAAGCTCTTGCAGAAGTAGCGAGAGTTCTTCACGTTTCCTCATTTAAGATTATTTTTGTATATATTATGTGTTTATAGTGCCTTCATGGTCGACTATAATGTGCAGCATAGTATTTTTAGCCCGTGCTTTCTCTAGAAAACATTTAGTGTTCTTTTCTCCCTCTATCAATTTAATTCTTGACCTACCCTGTGCTCATTTTGCTTTTACCTCAATATTTAACGGGCTAACGTTGTATTTCTCTTTAAAAGTATTCAATTCTGAAAGCCAGTCATGTCATTCTTTTCTTTAAATTGGCAGTTTGTATCTGCTATACGGTACTGCTGGCTTACTTCCTTTGTGTCTGCTTTAATCATCCCCCATCTCAGGTGACAATCCAGGCCTTCGCTTTTTTCTATACTTTCAATAAAAGTGCTGCTCATTAGCTAGAAATAGCCATTGTCAGTGAGCAATGATGTATTTATGTTATACCGTGCCTGATCTTGTTTAAATGTTGAAAACATGAGTGTCCATGTCAAGGCTCTGTGGTCGGTGAAACTGTGCTATGTGATATCTACTGTGTTGATAAAGGAAAGAGGTCGTCTCGTGTACATTAAATTGAGACATAGAATGATTCAGGCTTCTTATACTTTTCTCTGGGTGGGGATTTCCGCATGCAATACCAAAAGAATTGTTCATTACTATATTACAATTTCCAAAGCATATATCTTTTTCTGTGGTATGTGAACTTATGACTTGATGCACTGTGTCCTGAAGAGTGTTCAAAAATTTTGTTTTCTCCTTTTCATCACATGGGCTGTATACATTTACAAGATACACAGTGTCATTTGAAACAGTAATATATGATATGACAATCATTTACTGATCATAAAGCTGTTTAAATCTTTCCCAAAAATAGTGTAAGCAGACCCTTGCTACGCCCTACTGCCCTGCTGCAGTGAACCTCCTTGCCCCAATTCTACTTCCGTAATATCGCATTCATTCAGATATTTCTCTTGGAAGACAATTGCGTCATTCCCACCCCCAGAATTTTGAAAAATGTTACTCTATTCTTTTTGTTTTGTTTTTAAACCGCGCCCGTTTAGGGTGGTGCACGTGACATTCTGTAGCCCACCTTTAAAATGTCCATTATCACTATTCATTGATCATTGTCCGTTAGCAAAGTACGATTTCTCAGTCAAGGCAAGCCGTGTGTAAAGCCCTATGACAGGAGCTTTCATTTTTGTGAAAACCGATGGCAGAGTGGTTAAGCACACTGGTCTTCGCCTTGGCAAGGCGATGGGTGCCGAGTAGAAGGTGCGGGTTCGATCCCCGTCCATGTCACCAGTCTAAAAATGTGTCTTTGTCTACTTGTCTTATCTGTTGGTCTGAGCTAGACCTAGGTTTGTGGCTGTCCCTTTCTAACCTATTTTCACCTTATTCCCTCAGTCGCTCGCATCATTATTTGGTCCCTAGGTCTAGCCTACTGCTACTGCTACTGCCACCACCACCATCATCAACACCACCAACATCACCACCACCACCACCAGCACCACCACCTCCACCATAACCACCACTTTAAACTAAATTTAGGTCATTTAAATTTACTGGATTAAGTTGTTGTTTTTTATTGTGTTTTTTCTTGGAATAATTTGAACCTCTTCTTCGAAGTATGTTATTTATTTTATGGTTTTTATATTGCTTTGAAAATTTAAATTTTGTCTTTAAAACTGTGTAACTCTTAGGGCACATCGATAAAATTTTTGCCCTTACCCCGTGGATTTAAAAGTTGAAGAGTGAAAGGTATTTTGATCCCATTCGAACTTCAAAAATTTAAAGCCGTTGGGAGTTTTAAAGGCTGTATGGCTTTTCATTCAAAATAAGTGCCCAAATAGATTAGTCGCTAAAGCTCTTTTCCAGATTTTAATACGCAAGGATACAAAAGCGCGCGAGGTTGTTTTCTCTCTTTCTCCAACCTCCCTCTCTCCTTTTATCTCTCTCTATATTTATATATCTCTTTCTTCTCTCTCTCTCTCTCTCTCTCTCTCTCTCTCTCTCTCTCTCTCTATCTCTCTCTCTCACATACATACACATACAAATGTCATACAAAAAATGCACAAACTTTTTTGTTTTTTCCTCTCTCCATCTATCTATATATTCTTCATCCCTCCCTGGATTCGCTTTTCTTTTTGTTTCAATCTTGGTCTCGGCTATCTTACATTAACTCATCATTAACTTCTTCTTTTCATGCTTTCACTATATGATTGCTGACTGTAGCGTAATAGCGATTTCTTTTATAAAAGTTAAAAAATAAACGTTAGGTTGCCGTAATGGTTTACCTTTCTACGCTTTCTATAACAGTATAATAATTAGTGATTACCAATTAGGACTTTTTTGTGTGGATATCTCTATTCTGTTCATTAGAGATCCATTTCTATTTCTACCTAACGATATCCGCATCAAGTTTCTCACCGCTAGGGCCTAATGTCCCGCTTTCCCTCGGCTTATCCCTGCCTGCTTATCTATACCTTGTTCCTATCTAGCCCTTCTCTCTTGCCGCTTTCCGTCTCATGATTTTCCCTCCCTCTCTTCTATTTTCTTTTCTTTCTTTTCTTCTCACCTTGCTACTCCTCTACTACCCCTCCCATTCCTCTTCCTTTCTTCTTCTTCTTCTTCTTCTTCCTTCTTCTTCTTCCTCTCCCATATGTCTTGTATTCCTCTCTTCATGTCTCTCTTTCTCTCTCTCTCTCTCTCTCTCTCTTTCTTTCTCTATTTTCTCTCTCTTGGTGTCTCTTGTCTATCCACCATCAGCCGACCTTTCTCTCTTCCTCTCTCTCTATCTCTCTCTCTTTCTTGCTCCCTATCACTGTCTTTCTCCCCCCTCCTCTCTCTCTATCTCTATCTCTATCCCCCTTTCTTGCTCTCTATCTCCGTATCTCTCTCTTCCCTCACTCTGTTTTTTTTTCTCTCTCAATATCTTTCTTCCTGTAGTGATATCCTCCCCTCCAACTGGTTTTTCTTCGCCCTATCAGGCGTACAACATGATGAGCAGTATAGCCTAGCTTAAATTAATGGTTAATTTCATAAAGCACTTTTATGAAAGATTTTTAAAAAAGCGCGGATACCTCTCTAAAAAGGTTGGTTGAGAACTTATTAATTCGGTTTTTAAGTTCTAACAAATGAAAAAATAAAAAAAAGGGAAAATGAATACATACCTGAATACATTCTTCATTTTGTTATCATGATGATGAAATGAGATTTACACTAGAGAGGGTTTCGTATGACATGCGATACATAGGCCGATACATAAATCTGTGTACATTTTGAGAGAAGGGGAAAGTATGCGGTTGTCAAGAAGAGCAGCATGGGACTGTTTGGAGGAAATTGAGTGGGTTACGGACGGTGGGGGTCGAGGATGTTCCAAATGATTTTGCAGGAAAACATAGATCTTGATCTAGATCTACCTTCAAGGCATAACTACGATAACTATTATTATACATATACCCCCCCCTCCCCTTTCTCTGTCACATACTCTCTCAGTCTCACTCTCTTGCTTTCTCAACTTTCTCCATCACCCCCATCCTCTCTGTTTTCTTTTCTTATTCGCCAACGCCACCTTTCTGTCGACTATCTTTCATTTCTTTTATTAGATCAACTCCTTTTCGTAATGCATGAATACATTTTTGTTGACACTAAGCTATTCCCCTCATTGTAAATTTAAAACACATCATGTAGTTTTCAGACTGGTTTAGCTGCCCATGCGAATTAAGTTTATACCAATATGTCGAGTAAATGAGAAAGGGTTAGGGTCAATCTGGTGGGTACCTGCGTGTATAGGCCTACTATACACTCTACACAATCGGTTAAGCTCTATTTTCATATAATTAACGTATCCGAAATTTTCAGCTCAATCTGCCCCAATTCCCCTTTGTATTT
>RQTK01000287.1:418467-431136 GCA_003991915.1 Elysia chlorotica
TATTATTATCATCTATTTAGGAGGTTTATTATATTATTATTCCTTATATCGAAATTCTACCTTTTTATTTTCTTATCGTTTTAAACTTTTTAATTTCGTCTGGTGAATGAAGAGAGTGTATTTTAATTGCCTCCTGAGGGATGAATAAAGTTTCTGTATTCTGTCTCCTGTAAAAATATTCCGTCAAATAGATGGAAAATCTGACAGAATGCCCAAGGCCGGGGCTACCATACTGACAGGCATGTCCAGGGAGCGGAATCTAGATTCTAGTAGGCCGATTTTTAGAAGCTAAAAGTAGGCAGATTCTAGTAGGCCTATTTTTAGAAGCTAAAAGTAGGCAGCGATTTTACAATACAGTACGTGTATTTTATTTTTAACTAGATTTACAGGGCCAAAGTGGCATACAAATACTTTTTGTGTCGTGTTATACTTCTTACCTGAATAATTAAAGAAAAAAACTGGCTTTAGTAATAATTAAATGGCACGGCTAAAATAATATCAAAGTTCCTTTTGCACCGATGAAATTATAATGTCATTGTAAATTTAAGAAGATATGCAGTTGTAACCGAATCAAATTGAATAACATTATTATATCGATGAAATAACGGTGTATCAAACGCCGACCCATCATTTTGTAATGATTATAAAACATAAGTAGTTACATCTCATCTTGTCCTGGATTAACAAATCCCCCCCCCCCCTTACCTCTCTCTCTCTCTCTCTCTCTCTCTCTCTCTCTCTCTATCTATCTATCTATCTATCTATCTATCTATCTATCTATCTATCTATCTATCTATCTATCTATCTATCTATCTATCTATCTATCTATCTACCTATCTATCTATATCTATCTCTCTGCCCCTCACTCTCTCTCTACCACACTCTTTATTCCATGTCATCTACCACACTCTTTATTTCTCCTCTTTTTTTTATATATATATCTATCTATTTCTCCCACCCCTTCATATACACATGTACCATATCACGACATTCACTTTTTTCAATAAAAGCAATCCTGCACACAATACTTCGTGTGTTAGATGTAAATTATTGATTTTCATTTTGGATCGACCTCACCATTATCTAACAAAATGAAGTCAACTGATATGTAACTAAAGCTTTGCTGCCTATCTGGCAGGCTCCTGGCTGCTCTGGTAACCGAGGCTTTCATTCTTTCTCTTTCTAATATTGTTCATCATGATTTCGCCATTCTTTGTAAAGCCCTGTTCGACACCTCGAAGTCCAGAGAAAATAATTCCGGGAACATGAAGTCAACTAAGCTCTTTCTGTAGGAAACCTCTAGGGTTTGTTGAAAGTACCGTAATAGTAAGAAAGTAAAACAAAATGGAGAAATTACTGTGTGAGCTGAGAAAGGTTTTTCCCTATATATTGCTGTAAAGTATGTTTTCATCTCATCTGACATGTTTTGGCTTTAAGCTTATGTAATCCATAATATACAAAATTGCCACAGTTTTCACCAAGTGCAATAAATTGGGTGATACTCTCTACTTTAAGAATAGCATTTGGGAGAGAAAATATCCATTATTGACATTCTTCCTTGTTAGTGGGAAAACCATACACCTTAACTTAATCATGGTCATGGAACACTTTCTAGGCATTTTAACGAAGTTCCTTATCTAATTGTAAATTAATAGAAATACAGTATGAATTTTGCACATCAAGATCTAGATCTTGATAATGAGCCTTGGCATTAATTATACACATTAAATAGCGCATAAAAAGAAACATGTAAATGGGGTTGGCAACAGAAATCTGTGGCTTTCCCACACAATTGTAGCAAATCCGATATTCATTTTATATAATAAAATAAAAGAAAAAATAGATGCGACGAAGACAAGTAATGCAGACATCCAGGGCGCTGTAGCTTGCATACTGCCAATGTTAGTTATGGTTGCCAGGTGGTTTATTCACTCGGATGCCAGATTCGCAGCTTGAACGTACCAGTACTACGGGTATATGACACTAAATATACCCTAAAGCACACTAAAGTTACTGATCTTGTGCCTATTGATTACAATTGTCTGAAAACAACGATTTTCTAATTTGAACGTCAACTGAAAACACATCAGTGGGCTAGGCTAGACCGAAACACTCTTCAGGCCCAAAGCATAGATGTATTATAAGACATAATATGTGGGTCTATGCCATTATAAGGCTTGCGCGGTTTGCCGTAATTTATGACATTAAATGATGGATTAGAAATAGCAGTTTGATCATTATGCCAAAACATTTATTAATATATATATATATATATATATATAAAATAGGTATATATTGACAAAAATATGCCACACATAATGCAATAAACAAAACAAAACATAAATGATGTCAATACCCCAAAATCACGCCAAGGTGCCAGAAAAGTGCCAGCCAGAGTGCCAAACAGATATACTGAGTGCCATGCATTCCCCAGCGCATAACACAGTTCCGTTATTCGCATCCCCCCTTACCAAATCACCCAGACTATTGTGGGTTTCGCGAGATATGACGAGACGAGTCCTATGGGTTAGCTCTTTTAAAAAATTCGCGGTTGGTAAGCTAGCCAACATTTCATTCAAGGCCTCATTCAATTCATTGTCCACTGTCCAGTCTGAGCCTCTTAATCTTACCTCATAAATATGGCTACTCTAAGTCTAAATGTTGGTGATACTTTCCCATCATTTGACGAGATCCACTGTAAACTCAGCGCCTTTCAAAGCGAAATATTCACAGAATTTATGATAAAAGTGCGAGAAAAACTGCCAGCCGACGATGCTCTATTTGCAGTGTTTAAGTACAGTGCCAGATTTGAGGGTTCTGGCACCGAAAGTGCCAGGTCTGGCAACCCTCCTACACATTCGCCTAGATTCTAAATTGCCGCCTCAGTGTGTCATTCGAAGTTCAGCATAGGCCTACTTGAATTTTGACCTTTTATTTTTTTTTTATTAATCTGCCTGCTATTTTTAAGCCTTGCCCGAAGAGATTCCCCTATAAATAACCGGCCTTGCCCAAAACCCTTCTTTAAACCTAATTAATTTTGATTAGAAAGATCGAACTTATTTTGTTATAAACTTTCAAACCTTTTATATGAATAAGAGTTTGAAATAATCACCTATCGTTCCAAAATTAATAATACTATTTATGCAAAAAGCCATGTTTTACATTGTTGTGTTTTTTTTTTTAATTTGTTTTGTTTATGTTTTTATGTTTGTTTTGAAGGGTAGTTTTTTTCTAATTAGAATTTGAGAGAGTAACACTGTTTTATTATTCTACTATTTAGCCATTGACGCTCAAAATAGACTAGTCTAATTATATAGATCTATATCTATATCAAGAAGAACAATCCTTTATCTTTTAAGGAAAATCAAGCTTCTCATAGAGTATTATTACTTTTTTTGTTTCAAGTGGAAAAGAAAAGAAAAACAGATCGCACTTTAATTAGATCTACAATAAATGTAACATTGCAAAGCCTGAGGCGCCAAGCCTTGCGGGAATTTCACCGCCTGAACAGTGAAGATGAGATAATTTGGTCGACCCACATAGAATCTACGTAAATTCGCTTTCAAGAAGCGCCGTACCGACTACCGACACTAGAATACTTTGTCAATACAGTGTTGTGAGTATACTCACTTCTCACTACATGTACTATAATGGCCGCCATGTAAACAAACCTTGACTTTAAATGTAAGGATGTAAAAAGATGCTCGATCCTTTAATGTTAAGCGAAAAATAATGTAATCGGAGAGGGAGAAGAGTGGCGGTAGTACAGGGGTAAGAACATCTGCCTTTGAGTGCTCTGAGTTGTGTTCTGGCGGAGGAGGTCCGTGGTTCGAGCCCTGCTCTGGGTGTCTAACCCCAATAGATAGATTCTAGAATCTAGCTGATGAGTATAGATCTAGATCTAGATTCTATGCACAATTTGCCAGTTTGCCCCCCCCCCCCTCTCCCTCAGATAGCAGAGAATCTGCAGACTGAGTAGTGATGAAGAGCGAGAAGCCCATTGTAGTATTACAGCCTTTTGATCTACCCGACTTTAACAGATGAAGCAATCAAGCCCCCTAGGCATGGGATCACTCATTGGCTCCGTCATTCTTAAATACTAAAATAGAGCTATGATTGGACGCCGGTGCAAATTCCTTTACCTATCGTCTTCATTAAGCTAAAGTTTTTTTTTTTTTTTAGGTTTATTTTTCAAATACAGTTTGTGTGGTAATTTCACAACTATGCACTGCAGTTATAAATGTCTTTTAACATCACAAAAAGGCATGTTAATTCTTCTAATTTCAAAGTTGTTATAGGGAAGGAAACCTAATTAATACCTAAATTGTTGTCGACCACATTATTTTCTATCATACATTTGATCTATTTCGTCTTTAAAATTATGCCTTTTGAATACTGCAGGCACTTTTCACAATTTTTTCACCTACAGTTTATTCAAAGAAGAAGACCCCTTTAAATGAAACCATGAAAAGTTTTGGTTGGAGACGTAAAGCAGGTGCCAAAGTTAGCAAACAATTGACCCAAGCATTTAGTGCAGATGTCAAAGATGAGGAGTCTGCTTCAGAGAATGAATCAGACTGGCTACCATTTGCACCCCGAAAAGTTGCATTGTCACTGGAGGATGCTAATGCCAAAAGTGAGCGCTTGAAAGTTGAAGGTGCCATCTTGGCAGAAGCTGAGAGGTAAGATTAATTTGTTGTTCATAAATTCAAATTGAAGATACATGCCGCTATTGTTTGGTATTATAACTTGCAAGGATTAGTTTTTGCACTTTGAGTCGGAAAATAAGATTGTCAACATTATGCATAGTAATGTTCAATATATCACTGCGCTGCAATTTTGGTATTGCCATTTTGTTACCCTTGAGGTAAATTCCTTATTTCTGCTTTGGACACAAGTTTTTAATGTGATGAAGAAAAACAAATTATAGCCCATTTTTAATCTGAGATTTTAGTAAGGTAGATTTTTACTTTCACCTTTACAACAATATATAAGTTTCACTTATGCCATAGAAGTAGCCCTGTGGCGATATGTATTTCACCACATTTTAGTTTTTCTTCCCTTTATTCATTAAGACTAAGCCTTTCCTGCTGGATGTGACAAATCATATTTTAATTTTACCCTTATAATTATGTTCCAAATTTTATGGCCAAAGACAGGTGGATTTATTGTAACCAATTGAAATAATTTATAAATAGCTGCTCTTATTTTATAACCCACGTGGAAAAAATAACAAGCATTAAATACACAGATCTATCTTGTGTACTCACAGCTGGTTTTTTTTTACTGAGAAAGAGCATGGAATAGTGGTAAAAAATATAATCAAGCTGAACTAATTTAGATCCAAATTGAGATTGATTGAAGATTGCTTAATATCACTTCCAATTTTACCTTTGTTACTTAAATATGTGCAATGGCATGTTATTCTCTCTTTTTGTCTTCTGTTTTTTTTTCCAGATATTGGGAAGCACTGAAGAAATGGGAGGAGGCAATTCAGCTGACTCCCAACAATCACAAAATTTTGGATATGAAAGCTCAGGTTCATTGAGATTATGAGAATGTTTTTGCTTTGAATTAGTTTTTATAACAAGGTTTTATAAAATCCATTTCAGACTCAATTTTTTTCAGTCTTCTCAAATATAATTATATCTCTATGTTCTTATTGTGATAAACTTAACTTATTCAGTATTTGGAGCCTGCTTTTCTTGCTCAAGCCACCTTAAAATTAAGACCATAAACTAGTTGTTCCTGGTCATGATTTTTATGTTAAAATTTGATTGATGTATGATTTTAAAATAATACTTAAAAACCTGTATTAAGCCGTGGTATTGAATCAGTTAAAAAAAATGATTTTATAGTATAGTTTTTCCTTTTTTTGAAGAAGAAGAAGACATTTTTTATTTGTCCTTCTTCAAAGAGTTCATTCAAAATTTGAATTTTTTTTCAAAATCTAAAATTGCCAAAGCAACTTCTTTGAGACAGTCCTTTTTGAGAAATAATCCTTGTGTAATTTGTTTTGATTTCTGACCACCTGATATAGGCTTTGATGGCTGTGGGGGAAGTCTTTCCGGCACTCCAAACAGCTGAGAAAACAGTGAGGATTTCACCAACATGGTGGGTTGGTCATCAGACTCTTGGCCGTGCACTGGCAAATGTTGGCGAGGTTAAGATGGTATGTGCCCTGCATGTGAAAATATTGCTCGTCTAATTCTGTGTCACCTAGCATGTCTGAGCTATACATGAGGACAAAATATTCCCTGGCTATGATCCTCCTAGCTAGTTTTGGGTCTGGAATAGGTAAATATGGTAAATTCAGAGTTGCATCAGAGCTTGTGAATCGCATTGCATGGGCACCATAAAAAGTAAATCAGAATTTGTGTTTTAATGATGAAGTCTCATGCAAGACTCTTTTCTTTTTACATTGCTTCGCACCACCAGGTACCAACCAAGCCTCTTTGAAATGTCAATTTCTGAATTTACCACCCCTTATGATTTGCAACTATGATTATATCACCTCATTGCTCTGTTTTGTTTTCTTATCTATAAAACTTGTCATAAAAAGAGACGTTTTGTTGAAAATATATTTTAGGGCCATTTGGAAAGGAAAAGGTTACAAGTCAAGATGTGATTTGCGACCTGAATGAAAAAATCAAACTGTTGCATGTAAGAAAAAATATGTTTTTCCAGTATCAAGGAAACAAAAGAAGAAACCGCTGGCTAATTTGCCTAGTTAGAAATAGTCATCAAGTTGATTTGTATGTGAAAGCTCTGGCAGATACAAATTATGATAGGTTTAAAAAGAGATATAATTTGAAAAGTAAGCTTATTTTCTTTGAGCTATTTAATTCTCTTAAGATTGAATCTGAAATTTGAGTAATAATGTTTTTAGATGTCTAAATGTTATAAGATGCATTTCAGGTGAGATATTAATTCATTTCTTTCTTTTCAGGCCCAGAGAAGCTTTACCAGGGCTGTGCACCTGAACCCTGGTAATCCTGAGCTGTGGACTGAAGATCTGTTGTGGGTGAAATCTCTTTTAGATCGTCACAAGCTAACACAGACAAAACAGCTCCAAGAGGAATTGAGTGGGATGGTGGGGAGTACTAGTAAAAGCACTGTCATGATTACAGAGCTCAAAGAGAAGGATGACAATGGTTCCACTCTGGAGGATATTGAAAATTTATCTGTCATTAATTATAACAGAAACGATGTTGTAGGAAGTGATAACGAAAATTTGGGCCCATCAGCTCCCAAAAAAGTGAGGAGTTTGCCAAAAAACTATGTTCAAATGAGGGAACCTACTTGAAAATACCTTTTTATCTTTGAGTTAAAATTTAAGCATTATTAATTAGGTCTCATTGAATGGTTCATAACCGCAAACCCATGAAAGTTTGACACAAGGTATCAAAGTATAACATTTTTATAAAATCTGCAAATTGCTGTAATGATTGCCCAAAATTGAGACAGAGAGCAGATGGCGCATTTAAAGCCAAAGAAATGTGATTTTTGATGATAAACTATTAAAGGCTGTTAAATACTTCTTGAAGAGAGAAATTTAATGTTTCCCATGTAGGCCTATGTTGTGCACACAGGAAAAATTAGTATTTCATATTGCATAGTTGCAAAATTTCTTGTCCTTGTCTCTATTCTGTCTTTGCCTCTTATTTCCTCTATCCCCTCTCTCTCCCGTAGTCTGTCACTCAGAATCTCTACTTTAACTATTACTGTCAATAAAATATCCACATATCATGGCAGCCTAAGTCAAATTTGAAAGAAGACAAGACTAGCAATGCATAGAAAAAATTATATTTGTGATAGATATTTCAAGATTTTTTAAATGTCATTTTGGACTTAAGTTTGATCTAATATGGCAGACTCCCTATGCTTCATTAAAAATTTTGCATTTTTTGTATGGAGTCTTATCGGCCTCTGCTTAAGCTTTTGTCTTGTTGGTCAGTTTCATAAATAACATGACAACGTTCTTAGATAAATTGTGACGCAACCCAGATCAGATGCTTAAACTAAAGAGAATACAGACATATTTAATAGCTGTTGCACAATTAAGCTTTTGCCATCAAGCTGTTAACTGTGGAGCGTAGTGCTACAGGCTTGTCCCAGCATGCTGTGCACACTCTCCATTTAGAAACAATAAATATACAGCTCTTTGACCTTTTCTGAATTTGTAAAATACCCCAAAATAGTGCATATATTGAATTATGCAATGTTAAAAGGTTAACAGGGTAGTTGTAACAGTTGTTTACATTCAAAGCAAGACTCAGACAAGTTGACATTGAACTTTGGAAAATAATTTCACTAATAATTATTGCTGCATCTAGTGATGGGTATTTGCGTTATGAAAGTTGTTGCAGTCACTTATTTTAATAATATTTTTCAAGTTTTGTCTTCTATATGTTACATGTTACTGTCTCTGAGAAAGTGAAAATCTGCTGTGGAAATGTAGAGCCTGCT
This sequence comes from Elysia chlorotica, assembly GCA_003991915.1. Taxonomy (NCBI): domain Eukaryota; kingdom Metazoa; phylum Mollusca; class Gastropoda; family Plakobranchidae; genus Elysia; species Elysia chlorotica. The sequence goes on from RQTK01000287.1 coordinate 426,937, forward strand.
CGGTATCTTTTAAACTTCTTTTTAGTTTTATTCTTTTCGAATCCAATATTTTTTTTTAAATGACTGTGGTGAGCCTAATTTAAAAAGAATAAAGTATTTATTTTGTAGAATCATAAAGTTTAATTCTTTTGTGCTTTTAACTTTCCTCAAGTGTTGAGTGTGTGGAGGGGAAAATGTTGATTTTCATTAACCTCTTTGGTAAAACTGAATGGAACATTATGCAAGCATCTGTCATGTTTATATGGAAGCAAAACAAAAACAAAAACAAACATTATTAAACGAATAATATAATGAATAAAAAGATTCAACAGTGATTGTCTTGTGTTATTTTAATATGTGAGCTATACAGATGAACATATTTAATGCTACATTAGTAATGTGGAAAAACAAATGGGGGCAAAAGTAGGAGAAAAAAATAATTTAATAACAGCTAGATTGTATAAAAATTCGATTGAAAGTATACACATATATGATATATGTCAAAATTGAGAAATATTTTAAAGAAACAGTCGCTCTAGTTTTTTGGAAAATTATTTCAGTTTTGATTGGTTTGAATGTTAATGTATATTGTCTCAGTCAACATTAATCCATCATGGGATCAAACAAACAAAAAACCAACTTCATTTTGAGCTGGATTGTATTCAATGTATGGCCTGTAAAAAAAACCCCAAAAAACAACAAACCAAATTGTGACTCGTGCATCTTATGACTTTTCAGGCACTTATCCTTACTAAATGGCAGCAATGATTTATTCTAATACAAAAACTTTAAATATTGTGAAGTTTACAGAGCTCAGTTTGACTTTGTAAGGTATGTAAACTATATTTTCCCCTGCATACTCTTTGACTTAAAGAGTGCAGACAAAACTCACATTAAAATAAATTAACGGACAAAAGAAAGAGTCTGTTTTCATGTAATTCAACACTGTATATATAAGATATTTACTATGCATAAATATATGTCATTGTAGACGCAGTTTTCATTTAAACTCGATTATAATACTCATTTGTTTTCAATAAACCTTCTCCATTAACATCTATGAATATTCTTTACACCTACAGTCATTAACTTGGGACTCTTATTCTTAATAATAAAGAAAACCAAAATGTTTAAGTTGTTTTGCTTTTAGAACAGAAACTGTTACATGTATTAATGCATGTCAATTCTGGTCCAAGTTTGGTTTACTTCACAGAAAAAGGTAGGAAGCTGAACGCTTGGAGTGATACTTTTTATGGCTGTTCAAAGAAAAGAAAATTTGGGAAAACTACACCATAACTAAATAAATTGTTCCTGCTCCATTTTTTTATTTCATACTTTTTACAGCAAATTATGAAAAATAGGTGTTTAAAGCCTTTAAGGCCTTTTTGAATGTTGTGAACCTTAGGGATTGTTCAAATATATAATCCTACACCCTAGAGGAGGAGGGGGGGGGGTAGGGATCATTGGCTGTTCAGAATAGTGTCAATGGATTGGGGAAAGCATGTGTAAATGTAATTGTAAACATGTACCAAAATAGGTGTAAGATTATATTTGAACAGCCGCTACAAAGATGGACAGGCATGTGGAATTATTTCGATAACTCTGGCTCCATAAAGTCTGTTTTAAATTAAAGTTTTTCATCTTATAATTTTCCAAATGTTAGTCAGCAAGTAGGGAAGCGAAAGGAAATCGGAAGTAAACTAACTTAGGACAAAGTCAAAACAAATGCATGTATTATTCTTTTCTGTATTGTAAGTTTGACAGCATTGTGGAGATCGATACAAATAATTTTATATTTGTGTCGTACAGTAAATCTCACTGACAATTAAACCTTTTATTTCCAATATTCTCTTCTTTAATGACATGTATAAACAATTCAATTGGATGGTTTTAGTTAAAACATAAATTAATGCGTGACTATGGACAGATTTAAAAAAAAACAACCATTCATATTGTTGATTTAAAACAAAACGAGGTAGTTAAAAAAAAAGGTGCATTATTTTTTCATGAGGTCAATACATTCTTTCTCACCATTACTATTTCCACAACAAAATATGATTTTGAAATTCAAAGTTCTTAGTCACGAGACTTATGAGGGAAAAAAGAGAAAATAAGACAAAAAATATCTGTTTTTTTTTTTGCTAATGAAAATAAATTATGAGAATGTATAAGGCTTACATTTGTAACATGATCATTTCATTATACACTTAAAAGTGTATTCATGCAAATTAATCCATTTAGTTTGTGAATCACAGATATGCTTACGACAAAGAATGAATATAGCTTCCTTAACCTAAATTTCGCCATACTTATCTGAAAAGAATACCTCCACAGACGTAAATGAAAATTGTCAAAGACTATGCATACCTCTAAAAGCACAAGCGAGGTTTTCGTTTTTACCAAACATTTTAAATTGATGATAAATTGGAACATTTTTGTCTCTTCATATTTTGTACCCAAAGACTGAAAGAGTAATTTTGCCTTTTGGAAATTACGATGTTTCATTTTTCTTCACTTTTTGAAAGTGGTTTTTTGTTGTCTCAGGGACCTCAACAGTCACACAAAGAAGAAATTATGATAGCAAGGAAAAAGTCAATTTTTAACTCTACCCACCTGTTCATATTTTATCATTGTACCTCCTTCTTACCCGCATTCACATAAGTAAATTCAGGCTATATTATAAATAGCTGCAATATCCACATAACGATTTTAGACGTTGCTCTGCTCCTAGAGTGTATTACTACATAAAAAAAGTTGTATTGGTTTGATAATGCATAAGGTTAAATACAGTAGGAATTATATCGCATCATCTAGTCTAATTTTCCTAGGCTGTGCAGGGTCAGGCTTTACCCAGCAGAGAGAGGTATTTGTGTATGTCCACTTTGCCCTTCTTGGTACTCTGATTGAGAGCACTGCTGATGACATTTTCTGGAATTTCCAGTTGGAAAGAATCATTGTACATGCGAGTCCACTCCGCTACATCACTGTATGGCAAACTTCCTGTACAATGCCAATCAAATAAAAATTCTTCAGTAATAAAATATAATCATGAACGTGAGTTACAAAAATTGAAATGCCAAATTACTACAAAGATGAAATGTCAAAATTGAAAGCTCCATTTTCCGTTTATTTACCACTGCACATCTTTAGTTATCTTTACTTTGATCTGTATAACACACTTAAATAACATTGGCAAGCTTTTAACTAGTCATAACTGCATTTCTCCTTTAATGTAAACATTGCTACATCAGTACATGTATACATGCACAATGTAATTGTCTCCTTCCATAAATACACACATCGTTCAAGCTAACAATAATTATTTTAACAGATGAGACAACTGAAAAAGAAAATTGTAAACGTTTTTTTCTGGGGAAAAAAGTTAGAGAGCATTACCCAAACACCCAAATGTGCCTTGTGGGCTGTAATATCGAAAAATTAGGCCAATATTCCCAAAAACAATGCTCTCACAGTTCCACTCTGTCTAGATCAACAACAAAAAAATTTAGAAATGCTGAACCTCTTGAGTAAAACCTTTAAAAATGGCATACCCTCGTATCGTTCATCCTGACGATACAGTGCATCTGCAAATGCCATGAAGTTTTTGAACCAGGGTGCTTCTTCTTTTCTTCGTGGTGACTTAGATTTTAGTTCCTAGGGATTAAAACACATCTATTTAGCATAAGAATATTGTGTCAAATCATCAATGACTTTAAATCTACAAGGTAAGAACTGAATATATTAATTAAATTCGTTTTTCCAGTTATATTTTTTAATACTTTTCTATTATCAGGAAACACAAATGCAACAAGTCCATGTGGAGTTACTTGAGAAATATTTTTAATTTTCAATAAATTATGCAATATAAAGCTCTTTGAGTGTATAAACAATATTAATTTATTATACTGTAAATGAGCAGAGATACAAACCTCGTAATTTTTCTCAAGATCTCTTAGCTCTTGATCCATGCGTGATATGATTTCTCTGTTGGGATCAGGCACTTCCTCTCGCCTTGGAGACACAGGTGGCTAAGAATTGGTAGAGAGACACACAGAATAATGATAATAATAATAATAATAATAATAATAATAATAATAATAATAATAATAATAATTATAATAATACTGCGACCACTACTACTACTACTACTACTACTACTACTACTACTACTACTACTACTACTACTACTACTACTACTACTACTACTACTACTACTACTAC
>RQTK01000287.1:431261-441642 GCA_003991915.1 Elysia chlorotica
ACTACTATCACTGCTGCTACTACTACTACTACTACTACTACTACTACTACTACTACTACTACTACTACTACTACTACTACTACTACTACTACTACATACTACTACCACTTGTAAAAATAATAAGAATAGTTACATAATCAATTATTATAAGAAGAACGGTGATCATATGTTGATGATAATAATGACAATGCTACTACTACTACTACTACTACTACTACTACTACTACTACTACTACTACTACTACTACTACTACTACTACTACTACTACTACAAATTATAGTAGTAATAATAATATACATATCGATTAAAAACAATGCAGACTATTTGACGAGTACAGCTGAACGTTAGCATTACTTATCTTATCTAATATACAATCATTTACATGTATGTAAATGTACGTGCATATCATCTCCATTTATTCGTCTAATTTATACCTGTTGACTCCTAATATCTTACGAGTCTTTCTCGAAATGTGCATAATTGCGTATCAAAGTGGTTTTTTAAAATCGTAACACACACTGTCATGTTGTTTAAACTGATGTATTTATAGGTAAATCCGTAAAGATATTAGAGGACTAACTTTTTTGTTAATAAAGAGAGGCTGATGTCTTGATAAGCTAGCTCTATTTGCCCTCTTTGTTTTTTGGCCAATTTCAAAGTTACTTCTTGATAAATATAAATTTGCCTCGACTGTATTTTTAGAACTAAAAGAATCTAGCTGTTATAAGCAGCAACGCAACGCTTTTTTCTATTTTATAGTTTTAAAATCTTGTTAACTTTTGTAGTAGTTGTCCTGTATTTTTCGAAGGTGAATATAAGTATCTGTAGACCAGCATATGCAGCATATACAATAACGATACTAAGAAAAGGACACAGTCAGACATTTCTCTTAAAACGTCCTGACTCTATCATGAAGAATGAATTATTTACATGTAGGCCCTACGAGTACATTTTTCGTTTGTAGAGGATTTGAAAAGACTATTTTCATGCTATCTTCTGTTGCTGCTTATATTAAACATTTAACGTCACACTAAGCGAATTATTTGGAGCCAGAAAACTAAGCTCACATCCATCTTCCACGACGGGGTGTACGTGTTGGAGCCTTTGGGCCAGCTTGGGGCGGGCGCGGGCTGTACCTTGGCGTACTCCAGTGGGCGCTTGCTGGTCGGGATAGTCAGGCCTGTCTTCGCTGGCTGCACCCGCTCCAACAGGCGGACAAAGTCAAACCACCTTGGGAAACATTGAGTTTGAGTTTATTGCACTGCATACTAAATTATAGGGGCCCTAGACTATATTGCAGATGGATCCTAAGACTAACTTTTGATAACTGTGGTGTGCTGCCACACAAAGACAGTGCGGGGATACCATGAATATTGGTTTGAGTGTATCAGCCGGTCACATTCTACTGCCACCGACCCATCCAGCAGGGGATGACATTGAACAACTTAAGTTTCCACCGAGCCTGATTTCGAACCAGGTACCTCCCAGGTACCTACTATTTGCGCCACTTCAGTAAACAGACCGTGTATAGAGCGTGCAAATAGAAATGAATGATACGTTGATTGTTCACTATGTCCATATCATTCATAAACCATAATTCGTTAGGCTATATCTTAACGGATTAAGTGACTAACGTCTGACAATTGTATGTGTTGCCAAACAGAGACAAAGCTGAGATACCAAGACTTCTGTCTCAGCTGATCACATTATCTGGTTTTCAATAGGTCATAAACAAGTCAAATATAATGAACGCTTCACCAAGCCGAGTGAGGATTTTACGTGTACTACGAATCAAATTATGTACTTTACTATGACACTTGTTAGTTATTTACATATTTTTTAATTCTTCTAATTAATGTTGTATCAAGTTTCGAAAACGTTGGGGCACACTGCATATATTGTACTACAAATTAACAAACACGATTTAAATATTTAGATCTCAGTCATTTTTACCACTCAGCCTTACTTGTATTGTTCATCCCTGTTGCTGTCCTCACACCGCTGTAACATGTTGGCGATCAGAGACTCTTGGATGGGAATTCTGTGCTGGAAACAGATACTCTTGATCTGGAGTTGGCAAACAAAAACAACAACAACCAACAAATCCTTAAAACTTTGAACAGAACAGCACAAAAGGTAACAGTCGTTGCATATTCTGCAAGAAATAATGTTAATATCAGCACATCAATGTGTTTTACCTACACTATATCTTTGCACCCTCCAAGGACCTTCTTTCCAGTTCCAACATCATAATTGTGTGTAGCCATGTTTTTGAGCGTTATGATGTTACCTACCGTGAGAAAACATGCATGCTAATATTCTACATCTTTGTTTGAATTAGCCACAGACATGCAAGCCATTGCAATCTCCACCGAGACATCAAAGGTGCCACACTCAATAGAAATGCGATGAGCTCCCGTCAGATCCACCCCCCCCCCCAAACCCCCCCAAAAAAGAAAAAAAAAAGCCTAAGCTTGGATAACCAAAAGTTGCCAAGGCTGGATTTGGCGTTGTGTCTTCGTACTTAAACTGGGCATTCTGAAGACTATGCCACATGACAGCAAAACCAAATCGGTAGGACAGAAAAAACATGTGGTGCCTTTTTTTTCATCCTAAACGGCTGTTTTTTGTATGTGTGTGTAAATGAAAAATTCACCTGGCGAAACTAGAATGTGAAAGAAACAAGACTAGAATCACTCACCTGATCAGCAGAGAGGGTGCCTCTGACGTCTCTATCCTCTTGCTGGAAGGAATTAATCAACCTTTCGAAGTCTATGAAATACTCGTTCTCGTTTAGTTGTTCTTCGATCATCCTGAATAATTTAGCCTCTCCTCCGTCATTGAAGAACGGACTGCCCGGGCGGTGCCTGCATTGCAATAATTTGGAGACTTAAATGAGGGTTCGGACTGTTACGAAAGATGAAACTTTCTCTGTCTCTGTCTGTCTGTCTGTCTGTCTGTCTGCCTGTCTGTCTGTCTGTCTGTCTGTCTCTGTCTCTGTCAGTCTGTCTGTCTGTCTGTCTGTTTTTCTCTTTCTCTCTCTCTCTCTCCCTCTCTCTCTCTCTCTCTCTCTCTCTCTCTCTCTCTCTCTCTCTCTCTCTCTCTCTAACACACACTCTTTCTAATGCATAATGTTATGTCATTATTTGTGAAGCATCTTATTTGAAGACCATTACAATTACATTTGTTAAGCATCCTTTCGAAACCATTACATTTAGTTGTTTTTGAAGATTTAGTATAATGCATAATGTTATGTCATTATTTGTGAAGCGTCTATTTTTAAAGACCATTACATTTAAATTAGTGAAGCATCTTTTTGAGGCCATTACCTTTAACATTTGTGAAGAATCTTCTTTTAAAAGACCATTACAATTACATGTATTCCCATCACATCTCATGAAATTATAGCGATTTAGTGATAAACATGCATTATCGAAGAGATAAAAAAGAAATAATTGAATTCCGATCTTCCAGCAACATTTAAAAGCTCTTTTTTGTTGGGACATGTAACAAATACACATGAACCACCCCAGTTATTTTGTGGATCCATTAATTTGATTCTTTTAAAATGTTAAGGGAGTATGAATGAATGTCCTTTACATGTGAGACAGAAGATAGAAAAAACTTAAATAAAATTAGCAGTAGCTAAGGATTATTTCCCGTTGCTTTAAGGTTTCGTTTAGAAAATACAGACGCATTTTCTAAAGGGAGAAATTGTCATTAAGGCACACTACAAGGAATTTAGCTTATTACACAGTTAAACAATGCAATGCAGAAGATCTAGAATAAAACCCGATTTTCTTGAACATGTGGCGAAGAAGGGTACTCTGTTGCCGCCTCTCTTTCTGCCTGTCTGTCTACTCTCTCTTTCTCTCTCTCTCTCTCTCTCTCTCTCTCTCTCTCTCTCTCTCTCTCTCTCCTCTCTCTCTCTCTCTCTCTCTCTCTCTCTCTCTCTCTCTCTCTCTCTTTTCCCTATCTCTTTCTTTTTTTACCTCTCCCATTCAGATCAAGATTGGCCAAATACATGACGCCTTTTTAATACATTTGAAACATTCCCGCTGTTGCGGACTGTAATTTATAGCGAATATAGGAACTTAACTTCAGACAGGTGGCAATATATTCTCCTCATTGTTTATAATTTAAAATGGAAAAAAAATCAAAACAAATGAAAGCCTTCTCTTAATGTGATTTGATAAAAAAAACAACAACAAAAAAACAACAACAAACAACAACACTGGGGGTTCCAAATAATATAAATAAAATCATACGGTTTATGTTTTAAAAAGGGGAGACGCTTTTTTCTAAGCATACCCTCACCCTTCCCTTGAAATATCTTTTTGACTGATTCCCTCTTCTCTTCTGTCTGTCTGCCTGTATGTCTGTATGTTTGTCTACCCCCCAGATTGTCTCTGTCTCTCTGTCTCTCTCTCTCTCTCTCTCTCTCTCTCTCTCTCTCTATTTCTCTCTAGCAGAAGTGGGCATATCCGCAGCGGATTGTTTAATCTAATCATTACAGTGCACATTATTGATACCATGGAAAATCGTTAGGGATAGAATGTAATGAAAGACTGAAAACAAAAGGGTTATGTTTTACGAAATCAAGCACACTAAAAGAGGCAAATGATGTTAATTGATGAAACTTTTAACACCACTGAAATATTTAACATCCTTTGAAACGTGAAATTGTTGATCTCTTATAGGTTAAAGCATTTTTCAAACGTGAGTCTTTGTGAAATTCAGAAAGTCAGTTTAAATCATAGACAGATGACTTTTTCTGAGGCCCACTGCTTGATTAAAAAATTAGTATTAATGCAAAGAATAACAAAACTAGTTCCTCTATAATTTCAGATTAATTACTTCTATCTCTAACTAAACCACGCCCTAGCTTTGAAAAGAAACGTTAATTTCCAGTTTTCCCAATGAGGGAATGATGTGAGTGACTCATGCAAAGCTGGTGATCGTTGTTGGAGTAGTCACCTTATTGGACTGTGTTTTCTTTGGTTACTGTTGCTGGTATAGTACTGGTTGCCAGTGTTGGAAGAGTTGGAAGGCTTGCTGTAAACAGCAATCAAAGAGCATGCAATCGGCTTAATAAAACAATTGTATGAGTTAAAATTTTATTCAGCTATTAAGTCGAAAAGTTTAAATAAGAATAAAGTTAGTTAAAAAAATAATTCACAAAATAAAAAAGAAGTAAACACGGATCCTGGTGTTAGTTAATCTGCTATAATATTGGATGAATTAGTTTAAAATAAAAGCAACGACAACAACAACAACAACAACAACAACAACAACAACAACAACAACATTAACGACAAGTAAATACAGATAATTGAAAAAAAAAACAATCTATAGATGCTACCAAAAGATAAAAATTTCTAACAGATCATTTTAATCAAGCACAACAATGGTTGGGTTTATATGTTTTGATAAGAGAAGTTATGTCACATTTGGAACGATGGAAATTCACAACAAGAGTACACGCTAAACTAGCTCATCGACTTATATCAACATTGAGAATATATACATTCACTCATAACACTTACATGGTACTCTTGTTTTTCAAAGCAACTCCTACGAATGATAAAAATTTCTCGTAGTTGACGTCCCGCTGATTTCTGTGGTCAGAGACGAACAGCGCTGCGACTATCTGAAGAAGGTCTGCTGGGAACTTGAACTGGATTTTTAAAAGAAAGAAATTCAGCTTTAACTTAATTTTAAAATTTTTAAAGACCTTCAAAAATGCACTCTTTCAACTTGGCCTTTTTAATGTTCATTGAGTTTTGTCATTCGTAATTTGTTATGTATTTAGTTTTTCCTATTTTCTCGCTCAACGAAATCTCTTACAAAAAAACAGGTGTCACGAAATGAAGAGTCACACAAATATCACTACACGAAGAAAGAGAAACGCTTGAGTTAAAAATGAAACACTAAGTTCCATGCTATGAATTTAGAAAAGAAACTGAATCGAAAGATTTTGTATAATTCACGGAGAGACGAGAATGAAAATGGACAGGGCATTTTGCTGGGATGACCAACAACAGATCGTCGAAAACAGTCATGGACTTGCATCCATGAATTGGGAACAGGCAGACATGCAAACAGAATACATAGAACCTCTCTAACAAAGGTAAGGACAGAAAAGAGAAAGAGAGAGAGAGAGAGAGAGAGAGAGAGAGAGAGAGAGAGAGAGAGATAAGATCTGGTGGGGGGGCATAAAACAGAGGGCTTCATCTTGCGGTTGATGCAAACAGCCTTGTAGGTAGGTAGGAAAAAACAATTGCTGTGATTTGAGCAAAATATAGAAACATCATTTTGATCACATATAAATTAGAACCATCAGTTACGATGCTTTTACTTATAGGAATTTCAAAGCAAGAAGAAATACAACTCTTAAACCTAAATTTTAAGCTATTCACATGGCAGGGTATTGCACTCACATTCATCCTAGACAGCGTGTGGAACAAATCTTGGTAGCCGCAGTAGCCAGAGAGCTGCTTATCCACTGTGTTGGTGATGTCCAGATAAACGTCCCGGAGTTTCACCGGATCCGCCGGTCGGAGCTCCCAGGCCAGGATGCTTAGCAGCCGCATCTCGTCCCGCTCCGTGAGGACCAGGGGCGAGTCGGGCAGGAACACCCCGCGCGGGATCTGGGCCAGGAGCCTCGACTTGAACTGCTCGTCCGTCCCAGAGTTGGCCGCGGTGCTGCTTGTGCTTGGAGGCTGGAGTATGAGGATGGAGATATAGATATCCAAAAGGGATGTGGAGGATTATGTTAGGATGTTAAGTGGGTGGAGATGGTGACCATGGATGTGGAAGATTAAGTAAGTGGGTAGAGATGTCGAGAGCGGATGTGGAGGACTAAGTAAGTGGGAAGAGATGTCGAGAGCGGTGGTGTCGGATTTAATAAGTAGATGGAGATGGTGGAAACGAGTATGGTGGATTTAGTAAGTTGATGGGGTTGGTGGAAATGGGTGTGTGGTTGAACGTTGGAGGGTGTCGACAAGGGATGTGTAGAAGAAATGGATGAAGATGGTGGAAATTAGTGTTAAGCATCGACCTCTTTACCAGCAAGACTGATAACCCAATGTTAGGCCCTAAACAACTATATTGTTTTTCGCACTAGCCGCCGTTTCACATCAGAGAAGCGTATGTGATTTAGGTTGATAGTTCTGCTGGTATAGAAGTCGGTGGTATGGAGAGATGCTGTAAATGGCTGTGTAATCTAGTTTAAGAGGATGTTAAGCATGGAAATGGGTGTGTAGGAAAGAGTAAAAAGTTTGGAATGTTGGAACTGGGTGTTAAGGCTATACTTCGAGGATGGAGCTGAAGCTTGGTGTTGAGTTTTGTGTGAGATGGTGAAGATGGAACTAAGTATGGAGGCTAGTGTAACATGGCGGAGATTAGGTAATGGCTGTTGCTGAAAAAAAAATAATCATCTGCAAAACATGGTTTTAAAAAATTTGAAAATAATTTAATTAGCACACGTACATTATAATTCCGTGTCTCATGCATGAGAGGACTTGTTGGAAAACCGTTCGGCCTCGATGTGTTAGATGAGTTGTCATCTCTGTGGTATCTTCGAGTCCACGCCTCCGGTTCGAAGACCGTGGACATCTACAGGGTGAACAATCATGCAAAAAGGTACGTTCAGTTAGAGCAGTGTGAAAAACAAGCATCTTACCAATTAACAACAACAAAAACATCAGTAACTCATATTCATAACACGAATCGTTAAAAAAAAGGCAAAATGAATTGTGATATATGTAAGCGTTGCCATTGTAATGTATTAAAAAAACAACTGAGGAAATGTTTAATCGAAACACAAATATCTTAGTAACCATTCTCAACTGAGGAAATGTTTAATCGAAACACAAATATCTTAGTAACCATTCTTGAGTGAGAGAGAGAGAGAGAGAGAGAGAGAGAGAGAGAGAGAGAGAGAGAGAGAGAGAGACAGAGAGACAGAATCAAAATAGAGAGGGTGAGGGGTTATAAAACAGATGAAAGGGAAGGGTAAAAAGAAAAGAAGAGACAGTAATAACATGCATGCTTAAGTAACATCATAATTATTACAAAAGCCATAAAGCATTAGTATTCAGGGATTCGCATCGTCCAACAAGGATAACACAATAAGGGAAAGACATTATCACCTGATGATTCTTAATTCGGTTGCCATCTATTGGTGCCAAGGTAGGATACCGCCTGGAAATGTCCTTTGAGTCTGGTCTTTTCGAGATGAATGCCGGTGGTCTAGACGGCTGAGCCCGTGGATGGAAAGGATCCTTTCGAATAAAAAGAGGCAAGCGATGGTTATTTTTCTAAGGTTGTAGCAACTTTATCATTGGTTAATATTTACTTAGAGAAAAGCTAATGTTTAATTTTCTCAGGACTGGTACAACCAGGGTCTCTGCGTTACATTAATACTGCCCGCGTCATTTCACCCGAGACTTGCAGTTAAAAAGACACAGTAAGGCAGCATCTACTTTCATTAGTTACCATTAGTCATACGTCATCCGCAACCAAAAAGTCCAGGATTTAGTGTAGGGACGTAACATTAGTCATTTTATTTTGCACATTGTAAATTATAGTATGAACTTCAAATAAGTGAAACAAAAACAAAGACTGTACCAACTTTTTAGATATAAAGTTCTGCAGAAAGCAAAATGTATTTACATCTAAAGTTCCAAAAGTTTGTGTAACCGAAAATTCACCATAAGTTAATGAGACAAACACAATGAGTTAAATATACTTCATAATGCCCAATGGTTAAAGTTCAAGATGGAGTTTAATACAAACATGTATGCAGTTCAAGTAGGTAGATGTGAGAATTACTAATTGTTTACTGTGTAATTTTTACAGTAGATATTTCACAACAGTTATTTGAGTATGTGAGAAAAATGGGTTATATATAACAAATCGTGAAATATAAGGTATTACAATCGCCTCGGCCTGAGCGCTTCTCTTTTACTTGTTGCATTTCTCAAAATCAGAGAATTAATTGATGCGTTTTAAAATTTGTCATCTTTCATCGAAAAAAAAAACTTTTTCTAGTAACGCTCCCTCGCAAAACATTGATTAAAAAGCGAACTAAAATCAGTTAAAAACTCTGTGGCACCATCCACACATGGTTTGCGTGGGAAAGATGATTCAGAAGAAGACAATTTAAATCAGAAATAGGGGCAATGTTGTTTGCCTTATATCTATTTACAAACAGGTTACTTATGGTAGGTTTTAACTATCCACGGCAGCTAATTTAATTCTTCTGGTTGTCCAAAATGTTATACATGTAACTTTAAACTATAAATTATCTCAACTGATCTTAAACTGGCCATCAAGTGCTAAAGACTTTATGGTAAAAAAGAATTAAAGTGGCAATTTTGGAGGGAGACAAAGCCAAAGCTGTGAAGTTAAAGGTTTTTGGCACAATTTCAGCTCAAAAAAGGTTATTGGCACGGGTTTTGTTTGCGTTGCGATAATATGTTAATAGGGAATTCAAACACGAGATTATGGTTATCAGAACGATTATAGTGCACCAAAGAAGGTATGCTCCGGAGACAAACGTGCGAGGGTAAAATATAAATGTAAGTGTTTTAATGTAAACCTCTTCATAATATCTAGATGGCGCCTGCTGCTCCGTTTGTCGGAGCGGGGAAGAGTCTCTGCTGGAAGGTCCGTCCTGGGCACACAATCACGGGAGAGCAAAGTTAGATAGAGTGTACCTTCCTACAACTTATTCACACCAAAAGGTTTTCACTGTGTCCCTTCCTATAGATAACTTAGTTGTGGGAAAACAAATTACATGTACTGCTGTGTGCCTTCCAATTCAAAACGTAGTCATGGGAGAACAAAGTTAAATACATACTTATCATGGGAGAACAATATCCATACATGGTTTATATTTCTAGCCACAGTTAAGTCTTGGGAGTAGCGGGGGCAAATTGTACCTTCCAAGCCACAACCAAACAACATATAATGGAGGAGGTAGTGTATGAGATTCTACACAAAAATACGATGGTTTGAGTAATTTTAGATTTTTTCATAATATCATGCCCTTTTACAAAAAAGGCTAACTGGAGGAAAGACACATTTAATGATGTTTTAATATAAAATCGCAGCATACAATTGGAAAATTGAGCAGGAATAAATTGTTTAAAAGAAATGGCTATTCGTCCGGTAGCCAGATGTGTGCAAGTACAGTTTGTAGCTGTTGACGTATGTGCGTGTGTGTATGTGTTTCTGTTTGTGTGTGTGCTGAAACAATTACCAGTAAAAACTGCTTAAATTATTATTATTTATTATTATCATTATTATTATTATTATTATTATTATTATTATTATTATTATTATTATTATTATTATTATTATTATTATTATTAT
>RQTK01000287.1:442257-467257 GCA_003991915.1 Elysia chlorotica
TACTACTACTACTACTACTACTACTACTACTACTACTACTACTACTACTACTACTAATAATGATAATAATATTAAGAATAATTTTAATAATACTAATATTATTTGGTGCCACCTTCAGATTAAAACACTTCACATGGCTCTAACTGAGGCAGCTGTCACAACCAATAGATGGATCACCAATCAACTCCAACCCAAGGCCGCCAGAGGAATAGCCTTTGGCTATTTGTCCGACCACCGGACAAACAGCACTTCCCTTGTTTAAAAGCTTGTTAGCAAAGGTTTTAGGTTTTAATGTCATTTTAACTTTATGACAGAGAAATCATGCACCTTACATGTCAAATCAAGAAAAGTACACTCACACGATATGGTTGGTTGTAACGTCTGTTGAAGTCATTGAGAGCTCTGGGATCGATGTTGTTGGGTTTGTCAGATATTAACGATAGTTTTTCATACTTGGGCAAGTTGGTGCTGAAATAAATGAGCGTAAAAATAATGCACTGAATATGTCAACGGTACGTGTTTTTAATATCAGCAATTGATTAGGTAGGCATAGAATAGTCATTTATTATGATTGAACAGCACTAATATAATTATTGAAGTTTTTTACACAGGTTTCAAGGGGCGCAATTTTGCCCCTCTCATCAGAAAACTTTTGGGTCGTACTTCGTCTTGTTTCTGTTCTTCAGTTATTGTTGTAAACTTTGAGGCGAATTTCAAGATTAGGAAATTAGGAAAAGTCAGTAAACAAATACTATAAAATACCGTCAGCGCCGTAAAAAACAAGATCATACAATGGAGAAAAATCACCGACGTTATAGACCTCAATGGAATAAAATAACCAACTATTTATATCTCTCGATATATATTTAAATTGTACCCTTCTGTTTACCCCGAGTTGCTTACATAGGCCCTGAAAATCGCCTCTGAGTTAACAACAATACCTAATGAACAGAAACAAACAATATTACACACTAAAAAAAAATTATTCAAAGACCGTCAAGCGTGGTTTAAAAAAAAAGATCTGATTTCGACGTGACGATGGAGCGAGCTGGTTCGAATCTACATACTAGAAAAAATACAAAATATCGACATTAACGTAGACCTCCACAGAGATGACGGACTAGCAGTGGTGAAGGATAACCCCAGAAAAGTAGGAATCATAAATAAACGAATTGATAATATATTTGGAGAACATAACTTGGATATAAAAGTTGAAGCCAACAAGAAAGCCATACATTATTACATTCGATATAAGAACAGACCATTCAAAAAGCCAAACGGAACAATCAAGTGTATCCATAGGAAGAGCAACCGCCTCCCCTTCCCCAAAACATAATGAGAAACCTATGCAAAGGGATTCATACACCTGTCGAATAACTCCTCAAATGAAAACATTTTCAATGAAAGAAAATGGCCACAGAAAGATACTTAAGTATGTGGAAAAAAGCAAAACCATAAACAAAAAACAAACAACACTAACTGCCACCGAAGTGAGGAACATAATGAACATGGACACGAGAGGCAGCAACGTAGAGAAAAAAAAATTAAGGCAGGAAGTGCAAGGAAAAAATTTTCATTTGGTTCAACCCCCCTTGTAGCATGAATGTGGCGACCAACATCGGAAAGAAACGTTCTTCAATCTACTTCAAGAATGTTTCCCACCCAGCAACAAGACATACAACCATGAATAAAAAAGCACAATAAAACTAAGCTACAGCTTCATGAATAATGTTACACAAATTATTAATGCACATAACAAATCAATTACAAATAAGCAACAAGAAGAAATCAAGGCAACGGGACTATGCGACTGCAGGTATAAAACAACGTGCCCATTGGACGGCAAATGTTTGAAGGAAGTCATTGTGTACCAAACAAAAGTGCAACGACAAGACAACAATAAAATTGATACATATATTGGACTCGCAGAAAACCAGTTCAAAACTAGGTTTAGATTAGAAAAGAATAGATTATAGACGAGCCTCAATGAGCACGTATGGAAATTACAATAATTATCTTTTGGCATATTCTTGAAAATTTAAGACCGTAATTATTCCCCATCATCCAAAAAGTGCGCACTAATTTTAGGCGAAAAGTTTTTTTTTAATTTAACGCAAAAAAACACTTGTGAACAAAAACTTCAATAATTATGTAAATAAAGATTTATTGAGCACTTTTCTTTATGCCAGTGGCTGCATTTTTTATAAGTAGGTCTAGGTGTAGATAGGAAAATGGATAGGTATATAATTATATAGATAGATAAAGATAGAGAGAGAGAGAGAGAAAGAGAGAGAGAGATGGAGACATAATTAAAGGGGTAAAGAGAAGAAGATCATGGTGGATATTTGATGAATAATATTGTTTTTCTTTTTCCCTGTTAGTCTCGAATCCTCAGATAGCCGTGAAATCTTGCCAATGGTTATGAAAAAGTTTTGTTTACGACTATCATTATTAATTACCCAGTGTCCTGCCTACCCCCAACCCTTTAGAAAAGCATTGTTCAAGAAGTTAGAATTGTCTATTATCATTTGTTTTGTAATAGGTATAGGACATGTGGGTAGCACATTTTGGGTCAGGCTAGAATCATTTAGCATCGTCTCATAAGATTCCTAGAGTTTTATTTTAAAATCATTTAATTCTTACCCTCAAAGTGGAGAGAGTTGTCTAATTCTATTTGTGGTAATATTAGTTTATAGTAGAAATGTTGAATGTATGCAAATTAAATATATTTTGCTCATGTTTTTAAATCTTCAGTTTCTTAAAATGATATGTGCATTTATATGAGGTCAATGATAAGTACCCATGTTTACACTATACAGCAACTTTTCTAACCATGTACCTTTTACTTATCCTGTGTTAACGTGAATAGCTTTTTTTTTTTTAATCGCGGTTCGAACAGGGGGGGGGGGGGGGGGGGGGGGAGCCCCAAAATGTTTTTTGTTGGGGGGTGGGGGGGGGGGGGGGGGGGGTGAGGGGGTGAAGCCACAAATCGTTTTTTAGACGTTGAAGCCTTGAGAAAGTCAGGGGAATAATCCAGTTAAGTTAACTTTGACAGAACCTAGTGCCATTTCGTCACCCCCCGGTCTCTCATTCAAACAAAACACGGAACGGTCAGAACGGAACAGAGAAAACAGAGACCGCAGCTTTGATGAGCTTAACGCTTGGCTGACGCTGTGCCACCCTTCCAGAGAACCGATCACAATGACATCAATAAACAGCTCCTGGGCATTTAAAGTTGGCCTCTATTGCAAGGAAAAGGGACAACGAACTAAATCTTTAAGATTTAAGAAAGTATTATTGTCTCCTCACAGAAAGATCTAAATCTCTAATCCCAATATAAAAGTATTGATTTCTGGAGGGTACAAAATAGCAGGAAACCTTTCGACTAAACCCATTAGTTGACCATTAGTTAGCCAGAAACTCCTACCCATTATTAAGAGCACTTCCAGAAAATCTATATATAGTGATCTTTGTAGAGCTAATAACTAAACCCGGGAAGAGAAGAAACGCCCGATCACCGTGTTTGCATGTGCTGTTTTGAAGAGTGCGCTTACCAAGTACTTTCGTTCTCCGCTTACTATGCTTGTTTTAAAATGTATGCATGCTAATTATAATTTTGTCTATTGAATTGTACATAGATACTAGTCATTGTTTGGAGTGTTGCACAATTAGACACCAATCTTCTTTGCTCTTTATGTGGATTTGTCTTTCCGTAAAACACGCCTAAAACACTATATTATTTCGGGATCTCTTACAATGAAACATCTATATTTTTCTTCTATAACGTAAAGTTCTGTCAGCCATTTGGCATTTATTACTATGTATAAATACATAGACAATGTTATTATTTTCTAAAAAGAAAAAAAGGATACACATAACTGCATGAGATAAGAGAACAAGACACAAAGAGATTTTGTTACAATTATCCAGTATAAATAAGATTCGTCATGGGTTCTTGGCATTGCTTATCAACTTTAAAGCCAGAAGAAAACAAACATTCCAGTATTGGTCAGCTTATTAACCCACAAAGTACACGACTCGTCTTTGCTATAAACTGTTCGTTGGACCAAATCTTCATGCACGTCTTTTCGATGAATTTGCGCTAATACAAAGTTATATTCACCGAGGTATTGCTGACCACACTTGGTTATATAACTACTACCGAACAGAAAGATTAAAATCGCTTTTCTAATCCGCCTACTGCAGTTGTGCCTGTTCATAACATGCCTGAAAGCGTTAATCACGCGTGTATGACTGAGAGATTAACGGTACTACTGTCAATCTTTACTTTCCTACGGGATTAACAATACAGCAGACTGGATCTAGACTCACTGCTTGTTCAAGGCCAGTGCATTTTTATCGGAGGCTTTCATATATTTAGCTTAACGTGGGCTAAAAATGATATAATGGTTAAGCTCATATTTCTATTATTCATTTCGACCTTTTGTTATGGGATATGAAAGAAAACACTGCACAAGAGTTTTTCGTAATCCACTTCATTTTCACGACAAAATGAATAAAGAACGAGTGGCTCCAACAATAGCACTTGACAGCAAGAAAGACAAAAATATTTTTGAGACCCTTGCAGTATGAAGTAAAAATGAAGTAAAAAGTGCAGTCGCACCACACGTACAAAAATTGAATGTGAACTGTGAAGGTAACATTGTCTACTGGGCTTAAAATTAAATCACATATTACATTTTTTTAACCCGTAAAAAAAACCTTTTTGGAACCTGTTAAATTTATATGGAATGAATAATTTGTTCCTTATTACAAAAAAGTTGTACATCTTACTAACTACTTCTAGTAACTCTTTCTTGAAAAAAATAATTTAAAGGTTCATATAAAGTACGACTATTTTCATATTACACTCCAAGAATTTACACCAAATATCATCTTACATTGTGTGTGTGTGTGTGTGTGTGCGCGTGTTTGCATTAGCGACAAAATATAGGTAAACTGTGAATTTTCTCTGTAAGGAAAGTTCAAAGAAAGATAGAATTACGTTTGTTCAAAACGAAATGAGCGGGAGACTAGAGGAAAAGAGAAGAATTCCATAAAGTGCTCAGGCTTGAACACGACATGAAAACTTCCAACTTTATATTTGACATTATATAAGGCAAACGTTATGTCTGTAAATATAATTGGACACGTTTCACCAGTGGAGTTAACATATATTATATTATAAGAAGATTCTGCTTAAGCAAACAATGAAGAATTGAGAGATGTAACACTGTCAAGAAGTACATTGTATATTCAACGAATAAACTTTGCATACATCTTTCTGTCAGTTGTTCGTCTTATTATACTTAAAAGGTGGTCATACATTTTTTGTCACTTCGTAGTAAAAAGGACTTTAAAATTAAATGTTTCGCTAATCTCTAGAAAGATTGTGCACGTCTTGTGTAAAAATGAAAATTTTGTTGTACCCGAAAAGGCTAAAATACATATTTAAGAGGTAAGTTATTCATTTCTTACAACGCAACAATTATAATGCTGCTACCTCTGATACTGCTTCTGCTTTTGTTGTTTTACTGTTTCTGTTACCGCATTGAGAACTGCTACTACTGCAACTACTTCTGCTACTACTACTACTACTACTACTACTACTACTACTACTACTACTACTACTACTACTACTACTACTACTACTACTACTACTACTACTACTACTACTACTACTACTACTACTACTACTACTACTACTACTACTACCATCACTATTACTACTATAAACAATAAAATGTTAATGTCACAGTAAAGCTTCGTAAAAATATTAATAAAATTAGATATAATCCAGCTCTAAAAATACAAAACGATACAAAACACGCACTGCTGCTACTGCAATTTTTACAGCAACCACTTGTATTAAAACATATTCTATCAATAGTTTTTTTTTTCATTCCAATTTTCTACTACTCATAGATAAAGACATCCTTAAGCAAGCGCTGTTGTTGAGTTAATAAACAAGATTGCTTTGTGAAGAAATTTAATTTGCCTCCTTATATTGTCGTACATCTTTTTATTTGCTGTTAATACTCACTTCGCTGGTCTCTCGATAACGTTCACCATGTTGCCACCGATGATTCTAGGTTTGAAACTGGGCGTATCATACGTTCCAAAGGGGGCATTACTTGTTGTCAATGCGGCCACTCGCAAGTGGTCCAGCTCTGTAAACTCACTCTGACAATAGACGAGAGCAATAGTACACATTTTAATTCATAAAAAATGCATGCCATGATCAAATAGCAAATTCACATTAGGGATAGGTTGAGAAACTTTGTTTATGAAGGTAAACGTTAATTTTCCTAGCAGAAATTAAAAATTAAATAAAAATGTCATGTTCATAGAGAAACAACAAAAAAGGAGGGCTAGTAAAACAACCTTTTGTGAAAAAGGAATAATAAAAGAAGAAACACCAAGAACGATGTGAATGTCTCCGTTTTTCTTTTGCGTGATTAAGTTAATATTTCTTTGACCACGCTAAAGAACAGCTTTGAAGCGCCCCTCCCCCCTTTCCCATTTATCCACACACAATAAGTTAATTTTTTTTATAATAAGCTGCTGGAATTGTCTTTTTACCCATAACATAAAATCCTTGTGTAGTTTGCCATTCTTTTGAGACATTTTCTATCTATCTACCTATCTATCTATCTATCTATCTATCTATCTATCTATCTATCTATCTATCTATCTATCTATCTATCTATCTATCTATCTA
Source organism: Elysia chlorotica (assembly GCA_003991915.1). Lineage (NCBI taxonomy): Eukaryota > Metazoa > Mollusca > Gastropoda > Plakobranchidae > Elysia > Elysia chlorotica. The sequence goes on from RQTK01000287.1 coordinate 448,979, forward strand.
TCTATCTATCTATCTATCTATCTATCTATCTATCTATCTATCTATCTATCTATCTATCTATCTATCTATCTATCTATCTATCTATGTCTCTACTTACCTATTTATCTACATACCTATTTATCTACATATCCGTATATCTATATCTCTATCCGTATTCACGTTTATCTATCAAACTATCTATAACATATTTACATATCTACCTAGCTATTTTCTTTTTCTTTTCTACTACTTTTTTATTAAGGCAAACAATAGATAACGACAATTTGATTCTCAGAAGCACCTTTATATAATACTATTTGAATAGAAACTGAGTGCTCACGATGAATCGATCTATGCTATTGATACTCCCTTAAAGCGTGGTTTCTGTGGCTTTTCATTTTAATATCTCTTTGCATCTCTAAAACCGCGATAAACAATGTTAACAACGTTGTTGTACTAATACAATTGGCCAATCGATTTAGATCGCGGTGGTATCGATAATGCGCTCGATATGGTCATTTGCTGGCTAGCGGATCAATCTTGAATAAAAGATCTTTCTCACCTCTCTGAGCAAAGACCATTAGGAATGATATAACCAGCATGAGCGTCTAAAGACACGAACGCAACCGCTTGGACCAGGGTAAAAAGACAACTCAATTGAAATATGACCTTCATTTTTTTAAAGAAAAAGACTAGATAAAACGTTTATTGTACACAATTGTGGCCTTCAATTGAATTAATATGATCCCGAAATCGTTATTATGTTAAGGGCTTTTGTTTGATTAGGTATTGATAATACATTGCCAAGAGGATCGTGCGGGGAAAAACAGCACTGTTCCAAAAGATAACCCCATGAAAAGTATAAACGGGAAATAGAGATAAAGTTTCTCGGAAGCTTTTAAAGGTTGTATAAAATTAAATTTTGTTCTCCATAGAACCAACAATTTTTTTTGGTAGGTAGGAATTATCAAAAGATACTTGCTGGTTGTTTGTATGATATGTCTAATCAAAATGTATATTATCAAAAACTGATCATCTTGCTTGGAAAAAAGATATTTTTGTAATAATTATGACGACAACATCTTAATGGATTTTATTCAGATATTTTTTATGCTATTACAGATTTTAAATTTTTGTTTTGATGACACTTGACAGCACCGTGTAAGACATTATTTAACACAGGACCCAACCTTGATACACTTTTTGATTCTTAATACGGGTCGGGCCAATACTACGTTGATACACAATATAATTCTCACTGATATTATAAAATCACGACCTGCTCTCTGATGAAATAATATAGACCCTACATCCTTAAAAAACAGGGTTTATCTTTTATTATTTTGATTATTTCACTCGGCTCCATGTTATTGAATTCCCCATGGTAAACATAAGGCAAAGTCCAGTTGACTGATCACCCTGCAACAACGTGCGAATAGAGAACTAATACCTGATTTCTTTTTACTTTATATCGATACGCTATAATTAAGTCTTTACCACAACATCTTCAGTGCCCCTCTCCCCCCCCCCCCCAAAAAAAAAAAAAAACAACAAAAAACAAACAAACAAAAACAGGCTTGTAAACAATTTTGATATGTAAAGCTCATTTCTATGATTTCTCACAACATCCAATTATGGTAGATTTATTATCAGTGGGAACTTTTTGCCTGACACACTTATTTCATCGTAATTAGTAACACTTTTTTGATTGCTTCAAACCGCTTAAGTCTTAATTTAAAACCGTTCTAAGAAAATTTCTCACAACTTATGTCCAATTCATGACATTAATTTTGTTTAAACTCCTAAAGTTATCTATTTTTGTCCTTAAACTCACACAGAAATACACACACACACACACATTATGAGAACCTGGGAGACTTGGCTTTGCAGAAAGTATTCGCTTAATTTCGCAAATAAATGGGAATCCCTTTTTAGACAATTATATTGTTTCCTGAACAAAACCGTTGATAATTATGTACTAGGAATAACGTGAATAGTCAAATAGGACGTATGTGAAGAAGGGAAACGTATTGTGTTGTAAGGGAAAACAAGTGTAAAAAAGACATTCACTATCTTAAAAACGTATGTCCTTTTTAAAGCGAAAAAACAAGAGATAAAAGAGAATGATTTTAATTACCTTTGGGATACAATATTGTCTTTGACTCGAAGGAGGTCAAAGATTCATAAACGTGTAACAATGGAGTAGAATTTAAAGTTAGCATGAAAATAGCGGCGACATTCAGTTATCGAATACCTTCACAGTGAAGCGGAAACCAATAAAGGAACGGCGCCGACCCGGTGGCACTCCGGAAGACTGTTAGGCGACGTGGGATGAATTCACTCTCACTACGACTTGACTTTCCTTGGCTTCTCTTTTCGTTACACTAGTACAAGTTTGTTTTCATGTCCTCGCTACAAAACCCATAATGAAGCGAGTTTCGATACAAGAGTGCGGGAAAAAAAAAGCGTAATTGCAGCTCTGCACTGGTCTAGATCGATTTTGTGAAACCTTCTACGTTTCACACCTTCAGGAAAATCGTTGCTAATATTGTTTTAGTTTGGCTCAAAATGAAGGAAACAGTGGAGGTGAGGTGTTCAGAAAAGGGAATGAAAGAGAACGAGACATATATACTATTTCCCTATTTTATATATATAAAGAGAGAGAGAGAGAGAGAGAGAGAGAGAGAGAGAGAGAGAGAGAGAGAGAGAGAGAGAGAGAGAGAGAGAGAGTAGAATAGAACCCTAAAATGAGATTACGCGTGGCTGAAGATCGTCTTTGACTCTTTGAGAACGTATGTTGTCTGATTGACGTCTGTCTATCGGTCCGTCTCTGTCTCTCTGAATCTCTCATTTACACCACAACTTTAAAAGCTCTTTTTTCGAATTGAGCAACCTCATTTTCCGTAAGCACATAAACGACATTTGTTTTGTTCATTACAGTTTGTCTTTAAGAATAGAAATTAGAGTATGTGGCTTCTATTTATTATCTTTCAACCACCATATTAATTTCTATGCTTGCGTTTTAAATTTTGCTCATGCCGCTCTCTTGTCTTGCAGTTCAAACCAACAAATACCGGCAACAATACTTGCGATTGAAACCTGCTTGGAGTAATGAAGTCACTAATGTCAGATCGTACGGTTGTCGATTCGGCTATTGTTGAAACGGTCAGGTAGAAAGCCCGGGGATCAATTGTTTAAGTCCTCAAGTCAGAGCTATACATGCCTGACTGATGTAAGAAACACTTCATGGTACTAGTCAGGACACAATAAACAATACTGGCTGTTGAATGTGTCGTTTTCATCTCAGCAACGGCACCGAGGGAAGAATCGAAACCAGGCGAAACAGTACGAACTGGTTTTAGCTTTGACATGATGGAATCAACGACTATGCTCACATTAGCTAAGCTTTGTCATAAGCATGAAATATCTGTCAATAGTTCTTAATTGATTTATTGTACCAAGAACCTACTTATAAAACGCTATTGTTACATTCCAAGAAAGGCGAAAAAAAAGTAACTCAAACAAGAACTTCCGAAATCTAAAAAACCTGGCGTTAGACAAGGGTGCTCTCTTCTCAATGTATGTGCCGCTTTCAGCGAATCATAATCTAGGCGAGGCCCTTCGAGGCGTAAAGAAAACAATTACGGGTCTCAAAATTTATTCACATTACGTAAAGTATCTCTCTTCCCTCGCCCACAATTAAAGAGAAAAACAGGGTTATTTTCAAATTTCTTAAGAAAAAAAGATACAACAACAACAAAAAATTTGAAATGATCAAAAGAAGTACGCTATATTCTCTCAACATTCATGGAGGACTCAAAATGATAGACATCGAAAAAAATGCAGCAGTCTTGATAATGTAAGGCGTCTGTTATCTGGGAAAATAGAGCTAGAAAGCTCTTTCCCTATAGTTCCTTAACCAGGTAGGCGGCGTTGCTGCATTTCTAAGTCCAACACTCCTACGGACAACAAAGGATACGGTTTGATCAATAGCGAACCCTGAAGAGAGTCACAAAAGTTATGGCTTAAATATTTTCATGAAGGTAAAGCTGCTTACCCAGTTTATTATCAGCCTTTGTACCATAAGGAGGGAAATATATGTTTCTAGAATCATCTATTAAGTAAGGGGATTATATATGTAAAGGATGTATGGGCGGAGTTTAACATTATCTCATTTGGAGATGTTCTCAGTCGGTATGTAAATCACTCATGATCCTTATTAGATTATAACTCTCTTTCTAACGCATTAAAAAAAGATAAATCATGCAATTCTGATAGGGGTGAGCTTAGGAAGCTGGTTGAATTATTGCCCAAACTGACTATATATCTATGTTGGAAAATTCGATCTACACCTAGGTTCGAAATAACACTGATAAAAAGAACCCTCATAGATTTATTCTTATTTTTTTTTTGTTTATTTATTTTTCCAATTTCAATATGCTACGGTAAATAGTTATCACAAGTACAAAATTTAATATCATACACCCGGTAATACGGATTGCTGTCTATATATTAAGTTAATATTTGTAAACCTACATGTTTTTATACATATCGTATGTACTTTGGAAACACCTATGCCTGAACAAAACTCTGACCAAAAAAAGAAAAAGAAAAAGAAAAGAAACCACCGAAAGGGCTTCTTTTGGTACGATAAGTTGATCCAAACCAAGGATTTAGTGTTCAGTTACAATAGACTTCTCTAAGCAATGCGTGTTGGTCATTAGAGAAAAACATGTTTTCATTTTTAAAAGATACCTTGCATTCTTAAATAGTGCTTGTTATCGTGTCCCTTTAATCAACTATAACATTGCTTGAACTCTTTGATGGCGACTATCTGCCACGTCGTAACATCTTTCGCACTAAATTCAACCAATTCTAACAGGTGACATTATGCAAAGTCTTAATAAGACTGGGAAAGCTCAAAGAAGCATTTTTTAAATATAAGTTTCATAACGTAATTCAGTTTTTTAAATTTTCCTTTCGGGCTTCTAAAAGATCGTGAGAGATGGAAATGAACAGAACACTGAAGTTCTAATGTTGGTAGCAACGCTGTATATAGGGAACTTTATATCGCCAAGCTTTCCCCATGAGACGGTCTTTTCTACGTCGGTTGCAACATGGAAGCAGGATATGTATACTTGAACAACTATTGAAATTTCCACTGCTATTTAAGACTTAGTCCGATAAAAATCAAGAGGCACAAATTCTATTTCTACGTCAAACGTTCTTGTTACTTAATCTCCAAAATCAGGCAAAACTTAGTCGATATGGAGCATACAGAGTAAAACACCTCCCTTGCCCCACCCGTTCGTGGCTTGCACTTGTCGCCTTTATCTTGACGTTTTAAAGCCAGTTTTCGAAAAGCCCTCTGAGCTGTATGAGCTCTCGATAACAGGCGAGACGGGACCATTAGTTATCGATACGTCACAAGGGAAATCTACCTCTCCATTGATTGTCACGTTGACTTTCCCTCTTGTGGCCCCTGGCAACTATTCATCAGCTTTTGTTGCCCTGGGTTTATGCCGCTATGTATACCGTTATACGGCTATATACACCGGTCCTCCGGAACGTTCTCCATTAAACTTTAAAAATCAGAATCAAGGAACAATCTGAGGAAGTTGTTGGTGGTAACATCGCGCCATAAAAAGTGCTGCCTATACATCTCGCTATAAAAGCACTTAAAGTATACTGGTTTTATACTTGGCCAATATTGAAGGTACAAGTTATTATTACAAAACCTAAGGACATAAAAACTCAAAACAAAGACAAGGTGTAACCAACGTCATAAAAACATACTTTGAGAAAAATTGTTGGAGTGCAAAAAACACAGTCTTTTTCTACTTTAATGTAAAGTTGTTTTTTAATTACAGATTTGTAAGATGGTAGTGTATTATTATTATTGTAAGGTTTACATGTGATTGTCAAGTCATACAATGCGTTCTTTGTGAAGCTTTACTTTCATTTCTTCCTGATACTAGTCTTATAAGACCCTTTCTAGAGACCTATTACGTTCAGACCCTTAAAAAGAGGTACCATAATTATCCCTGCACTGGTCGTTTGGTTGAGGCTGACCATTACAATGCAAACATTACGATGACCTCACATAGAACCAGTGTTCAAAGAGGTGGGCTCAGGCCACCTGATAGAAACCTGCACAAGGCTGGTTTTATTTCGTGAAACCATTTGCAGTGCTACATGTGTTAATTGATATTTTAAGTTAAGTCACTTTTGTCACCACTTGTTTCAAGGCTAGTTTGACGATTTGCGCCAAGTTGTAAAAAGACAACAACAACAGCTTGTAGGTTACATTTCAATCAAAGGATATTTGCATTTTGGACCTAATTACTATTAAAAGATGAAATAATACTAATGCGGTTGAGATTGTATGACATGTTTCAATGAAGGTACACAGTTAAACGTTGGGTCTCTGATCTAAATGCAAGCTGTCGTGTGAATTTTTCAGAGTAATGATGTACACAAAAAGCAAAAAACAAATTTGAATATCTACAGCATGAAAACTGGCTCAGTACTGAAGCGTTAGAGAGACAAGCAGCAGGTCCCAAGTTCGATAATCTTTTGGGACATTTCTGAAGGCTTTCGAATCTATTTAACCAACCCAGTCTTGTTTGTTTGTTTCTTTTTATATTACTGAAATGGCCGATATCAGCATATAAGATCATTTCAGAAATCTAGAGTTGTGGACTGTCAGTAAAATGATGCAATCATAAATATTAAATTAAGGCTCCTTGGGTGCTATTGCTGATGGATAATAGCGACAACAACAACAACAACAACAACAACAACAACAACAACAACAACAACAACAACAACAACAACAACAATCACAACAACAAAGAAAGAATATATGCAGAGTTTAATTTTTCAAGCTTGCTTTTCTAAAATCCTTCCAGGCACTTGCACACGCGCGCTCTCTCTCCTCCTCTGTGGTATACCTGTTAATCCCTCTATTTCTCTTAAATAGCTATCAGCATTCTCTATAGATCTGTTTTTTTCTTCTTATCTATCCAGCCTTTTAATTTTGTTTGATCTAAACAGTGCTGTTTTCCCCCTTCATCCAGCGTACACTAGAACATTATTTTGAAACCCCAAGACCTTCATGTTTCGATATATATTAAATACTAAGGGAAAAAGAACAATGTGCCATAAACTTCTTTTTCAACTCACAAAATTTTTGTCTGAGAGAATGTCGTTGAGGAGGTGAGGAAATAACAAACGAAGAAAGGTGAACGTTAAATGAGTTCCAAAAAGGTATTTCAAAGGAGAGATGTTTTATAAAGCCCAAAAAAATTATTAAACAAGTTTTTAAAAAAGTGTCCGGGGGGAGGGGGGGGGGAGGTCTTCGATACTTGCATGGATGTCAAGTTGTTATTGGACATCCGATTAACGAAGCGTTATCTTCTTTAATAAGAAAAACGGAAAAACAACGAAAGAAATGGGCCCGAAGAAGAAGAGGTGGAATCGAAACAAAAAAGACAGATAAAAAGGAAGTAAAAAGTGGGAGAGAGATATTTAAACAGATAGACTGATAGATAGATAGATAGATAGACAGATAGATAGATAGATAGATAGATAGATAGATAGATAGATAGATAGATAGATAGATAGATAGATAGATAGATAGATAGATAGATAGATTACATACATACATACATACATACATACATACATACATACATACATACATACATACATACATACATACATACATACATACATACATACATACATACATACATACATACATACATACATACATACATACATACATACATACATACACACTTACATACATAAAGAGAGATAAGAGACATCGAGAGAAAGAAAGATACAGACGGGCAGACAGAGAGACAGACAGACAGACATACAGACAGAGAGAGAGAGACAGACAGATACAGAGTGTACGTGTGTATGTGTGTATGTTTGTGTGAGAGAGAGAAAGAAAGAAAGGCAAAGGGGCGGATAGCAAGTATTGCAAATATCTCCAAATGTAAACGTGTGTGCACGAGCAGTTTTTCAACCATTTTACAACACTGTGCAGTACCATAAAAGTCAAGAACGAGAGCAGTAATTATTTTTTAATTTAAAAAAAGCACCGAATTTTTGTTTAAAAAGAATTTCCAATGCCTCGGTAGCGGATCTAGCTATATCTGCCTCTACTTCCTAGCGATCGAACCTTTCCACCCTGTAACAAGAAGGGAGAATTTTTATCAATAAATTACTTTATAGGGCAATAGCTCAGCCACATAATGGCCTGAAGATATCGCGTCTCGATTGTTCATGCTCTCATCTCGACTCTCTCCCACCCACCCTGCACTTCACTAATATTCTTCCCTGTAGTCTGAATTACTCTCAACTATCGACCCTTCAATGATATGCCTTTCATATAAAATATTCAACATGAGAGAGAGAGAGAGAGAGAGAGAGAGAGAGAGAGAGAGAGAGAAAGAGAGGGAGAGAGATAGATATGAAAATGTCACGAGTTAAATGCAAATCTAAACGATGACTGTCAGTTAGTGCCACCAATGGTTAGGTTATGGGCAGAACAATGCTGTAGAGACAAACGCTTCTCTGCAATGTAGTTCGTAAACCTCTTGGGGGAGTGGGAGCGGGGAAAGGGGGGGGGGGGTGTAGTTTTTTTTCTTTTTCTTACAATACATTTTTTAGGTTTCCGTTATTGACAGTGACCAGATGATTAACAAATAATGTAATATTTTAATGAAGATACTTTGATATGTAATCAGCTAGTCGCTCAGGCCAGAAATTAAAGATAATCAGGGTTGCATGTGAAGTAATCTTTATAATTAAATTATACAGTGACTTCTTGTAGAACGGTAAAGCATGACCAAAAGATAAAATTCGCATATCTGAGGCCTTCTTACCTGCTCTTTTGTTCAAAGTTTGAAAATACTTAAAGAACATGGCTATAAAAAAGGCAGTTCATACCAGAGGGACATGGCATAGATATTTTCAAATTTTTAGACCTACAGTTAAATCTTGGAGCAAAATTGAAGCATGTTTTCCTTTGGGGATTCCAAAATTCACGTTAATAATAGAAATGATCCCAATGTTTAAACTGCAAAGTACTGGCACAGTAAAATCAACAAATTCTTGTGTGGGTTTAAATTAAAAGTTTATATATGGTCATGAAAATAAATATTGTCGCAGGTAAATGCCTTTCTGGCCATTATGTAATACGTTTAGAACCCCAAACCCATGAGCAGCAACATGATATTGTAACTTGCAGAAACATGAACTCCAATGAAGATGCATTTCATGCTGACTTTTTGAATATTGGATCAGCCATTGTAAATAGTCAATCATACATAAAACAGGGTAAGATAGAGCTGCGGAGGGCCGAAGGGAAACGTAATCTAACAAAATGACTGTCAATAGAGATTTTTAAATAAATGTTAGTTCAAAGCGTTACTCATTTTCACAAATACCATGTTTGAAAAACATCCTAAGCGTAAATATATTCCAACGTTGTTCTCAGCTCACTAGTTACCTGATAAATTAAGGATATTTTTTTTTTCAGAACAACAAAGACAAGATAAGATCATCTCTTGACGGTAGTATAACAAATCTGCCACCAAAGCTCAAAATGGCGATGGAAAAAAAAGAAGTGAAGGAGATGATATCGCTATTCCCTCTTATATCGTGTAATCTTGATGCTGTCTTAACACCTTGTTTGTGTGATATTCTGATAGTTTTTGTATTGCTATGATTCCACTCATTTATAACCTTCTTGTCTCAGGCGTTGTATCAAAAACAATCCATCGTCAAACCACAGTTTAAAAAGTTGCTCTTTGTCTTGATTATTTGAGAAACTATAGGACTGTACCAAACCTTCCATTTATATCAAAGATTCTACATAAAGTATTAAAACATGTTTTAAGACATTTGAATTAAAGTGGTCTTTTCGGTATAATATTTTTTATTATAAGAGTCACAGCACTGAGACAAATTGTTGAAAATATACATCGGCCTTCTAATTGCTCGGATTGCTGCAGAATGGTGAAAGAACGGTTCCAATTCTTGATTTGTTAGATCTAAGCGCAGATTTTAACACCAAAGATAACAACATTCTTTAAGACTAATTTTTTGCAGTCTTATAGTTTCACCAGAACTGTTTTGAAGGGATTCAGCTCATACCCTATGGAAAGCACAAAGACTGTAAAAACATCTTGAAATTACGTGTTCTCTATGACTCTGTGCCTTATCCTATATTATTCATAATGTAAAAGTTGCCTCTCACTTTAATAATAAAGGCCTAAGATTTAGAGTGGACGATAATCAGATTTATCAATCTACCCCTGAGCTTGTAAGAAAAGTTAATGTTTGTATTAAGAAAAAAAATAAGAAAACTGGAGGACTGCAGAAAAACGTCAATTGACTAGTGAAAAAAACAGACTGGTGATTATATTTTGACGTTCGAAATCAATAAAAGCGTAGTGTAATAACACAATGTAAATACTGGGCATTATGTAAATAAGTTTTTGAAACAAGCTTAAAATGTTGCTGGCTTACATACATTATTTGCAACCTTTTACAGGAAGGGGAGATAAAGAGAGAGAGTGAGAGAGAGAGAGAGAGAGAGAGAGAGAGAGAGAGAGAGAGAGAGAGAGAGAGAGAGAGAGAGAGAGAGAGAGAAAGAGAGAGATGGTGGCGTCTTGAAGAAAAGATTAACAAGACGATTTAGAAAAAAATGGGGATGATAATAAGTATATCACATTGTCTTGTGTGGGTTTTTTTTTCAATCCAAGCCATCACGTTTCAAATTATATTCTTCGCTAAAATCTTGTACATACATGACACCATTATGATTAAATGTTAGCTGATTTTGTCAAAGCATTTCGCTTCACAATCAGAGTTTTTAAGATCACGGTTTGTCGTTGTCCTGTGATTGTCAACGATTTCACCTCAAAAGCCCCAGTAATAAACTCCCTTAATAAAATATATTATAAGAAACAAGACCCTAATGTTTAAAGACTAACTGAAATAATTATTTCAGCACTGAGAGACAGAGACACCGACAAAGCTGTTGAATGTGTCAACAATCTCCAGTTTAAAGAAGAGGGTCGGATTCTGCTACTTCCCTTTTCTTTTCCGTCTTTCTCTTTGTTTGTGCATATGTGTGTATCTCTCTATCCCCTATCTCTCAATCTTTACCGTTCCCGTCTCCCTCCGTCTTTCTCTATCACACTGTCTGTCTGTCTGTCTGTCTGTCTCTCTCTCTGTCTGTCTGTCTGTCTGTCTGTCTGTCTGACTGTTTGTCTGTCTGTCTGTTTGTCTTTGTCTGTTTCTGTCTGTGTCTGACTACTAGAAGTCCATAATGTTAGCTTTAAAATAAATACTTACAATAGCTGAATTTGATAATTTGGTTCATTTTAGTTGAACTAAATTACATTTTTTGTAATGAATTTTGGCACGTTCTTAGGTTCGGTGTTTTCTGCTTGATTTGATGTATTTTCCGTCTTTTATGTTACTGATATACAAAATAGTTTTATGACAATGTCCACAGGTGAACAAAATATGCCCGCGATTTTCTCATGACCAAAATAAATTAAAAGCAATAAAAACAAAAAAGTGCACTAAAAATTACAGAGAGTATGAGTTTCGGAGGCCTAATGATGCTGCTGTGGCAGCTGACAATCACCAGCGAGATGATCGGTTTGGAAGCCAACATCGCATTTTTTTTCCGACTATATTCACTATCTTTATCAAGAAATCGTAGCTTCATAATTTTTTATTTTTTTTTGCAAAATGAAACTCTGTATCATATCAAAGCTACAACATTATTTACGACCACTTTTGATCTCAGTTTTAGTTTAAAAAAAAGTATCTCTGCAGCAACCATGTGTGACCGTTTCTGGATCGCAGAGTTGTAAACGAACAGATAGTTACACTTTTACAAGAATACACCCAATAACACATTATAACTTTGAATCAACCCGGTACAAGAACCACAAGGTTTATTTATAGACTTGCTAATGTATATGTATATGTGGGAAGTGATCCAGAGTTTTACTTGGTATACGATTTTTTGAGAATGCTAAAGGTTGAAATACTAACTATGAAAGAACCTCGAGACATGTTCTCTGTGAAACACATTTCTTCCTTTCAAGAAAGTCACTATCAATGAACTACGCATGGATGGTTATTAATGAATAACATTAATGTACGTGGTATTTTGTAGCTATATTAGTAAATCATTCGAAAATGTGCACTAGGAATAGAGGCTTTTATCAATCTATGAACGAACAAAACGAGTTCAATAAAATGTCGTGCCTGAATGTCTTTATGTTTTAGGTGTAGACAACGTGTTATAATAATGTACCGCGATATATTCCTATAGAATTTTCTTTTTTTATCTCCTTGTGTCATTTTGATCCGTCTAGAAACTGAATTCAAGCGTAGCATTTGATTGAAACTGAAAATAAAAAGTACACAAAGAGAAGCCTATAACATTCTTGAAAAGTCAATTTGTAAGGTTTATCAATGTAAGTGCTTAAAAACAAAACTATGAAACTGTGTGTAATTAAGGATAAAACAACATCATTTACAACAACAACAACAACAACAACAACAGCAAAAACAACAACAAGCGAAACAAAGACGATTATGATCTTGAATAACTATTCTGTTCATGGTGTACTTTTCGAGAGATATACAGATTTGAAACAAAAAGAAGTATACTACTTACAAATAATTGCTCAAGCAATAACTACTCAAGCAATACTATTACCAATTATACGAGCAATATAAAAAATCTATGAATATGTAACTGAATATTTGTAAGCATAAAATCACAATTAAATTAGGGTTAGAGTTAAGTTATATTTTTCAAACATTAATTGTTTAAAAAATGCTCGTGTCTTTAAAATTGATTTGGAAATCATTCTTACACTGACAATCTACGTGCATCATGCCAGAAATTTCAATAAAGTTCGATATACGAGACATACTCCTGGATCTCTGAACGACAAGTATTAAGGAAATATTTTAATACAGTTACAGTTGCTCCTTTCTGGAAATGATAGATAGCGATTTTTAGAAAACTAGTTTTATAATACAAAGTACATTTGCAAAAGGCTGTTTCCTCTAGAGGGAAAAGCGATTTTTCGGGTTTTCAAGTAAAAAACTTTCGATGGAATGTTGGGCAAGTTAGGTATAAAAACACTTATCATGGTTTTTGTGATCTTTTCTTCCCGTTTTTTTTTTCTTCCCCAGCAATTTTCTATTTCCATATACCTCTACCTTATCATTTACTTCCTTTAAATTCGATTCTAACATTTTCACCTTCTGGTCCTACTTCTTATAATAATAATAATAATAATAATAATAATAATAATAATAATAATAATAATAATAATAATAATAATAATAATAATAATAATGATGATAATAATAATAGATAAACTTTATTTCTTTAGCGCTCTACCCAAAAAGTATACTTAGGTGTCATTGCCTTCTTCCACAATGCTCCAATCCTTTATTATTATTAATTTTTTACTTTTATCTTTTATCTCGCCTTGTCTCCAAATCCTATCTATTTCCGGTGCAATATTTCACACATCCGCTGTTTAGGTACATGTAAATAAAAGAAACCCGGCTTACCTGAACGCCTGCGCTGCTCTGACGGGAAGAGATATCAGAAGCAAAATTAAAACATTGTGTCAAACGGTATCAGAAGACGTGTTTATTTTTCATCCACTCTGTGCTTACTCTTGATTTCGCCATGCTATTTTTATCTCAACGGCCAGTTAGTTTTTTCTAGTCTCTCAATAAAAAAAAGATTTTGATCAAATTAATATAATGTCGTGTTTTTACAAATAGCCCTTGCGACATCCAGCTTTATCTTAGAAAGAAGCAAGTCTTCTCAAACCCCTAAGTTATTGAGCCCATTTCTAAGTTCTTTTACTCTGCCGTGAAGAAAAAACACAAGCAAAATGATCAGAAATGTAAGCATACTCTCTAGATATTCATTTAGAACTCGAAGGAAACAGTCAAGAAGGAAGATATGATATGATATTGTGAAAGAGAAAACCAAACTACATCCTCTACCTTACTTCCCGTCTGTCAACCCTGTTGTTAAGAATGTATATTTTGTTTTTTATTTTATTTTTCTTAATTAATATGTACGTCGCGAATACTATGCAGTTTCTGTCTGACTTTTTTTACGCAGTCATCTATTCTTCCATTTTTATTGTCCTCTTTCTCTGTTTTCTTTTTTCTCCCCTGTATTTTCTTTCTATAGGTGTTTTTGTGTTTGTTATTATCGTTGCTGTTGCTATTCATCTACTTTCTTACTGTTTTTACCTTGTTCTTGTTGTTGTTATTTGTGTGTGTGCTATTATTTTTTCTTCCTCCCTAATATACTGCAAATATCGTTTGTGAGCAGTCTTTTCGAGAACTTTCAACAGGGGTTCACCTTGTTTTGGTAGGTTCCGGATTTATTTTATGCGAAATATTTTTCCCTTTTGCAGCTGTAAAAGTATGAGTATTTCAAACAATCTGCTTTTGACTTGTATGGAAAATTAACAATAGAAAAACAAACAAAAAATTCGCGCCCTCCAATTTAATATGCAGTTGAACGAAATCATATTCCTGAAAATATTTCTGTGGCTTATAAAATATTGACAAACGCACTTATGTAGACGTATAGTGCAAATAAATCGATTTTATGGCGTTGGTATTTCGCTCCTAGCATACCCTACTGGAGAATTCTGTTTGTAGGAGAGCCTTTTTTATTGAAAAGAACGGAAAGGATTATCATTCGGCATAACAATGACTCCAGTGGTATTCGCTTGTTTGCTTTCAAGAGAAAAAAGAATAGAGTTGCACAAAGGTGTAGACAAGATCTTACAAGACTTTTATGATGAGAACATTGCTATCTGTGTATTTCAATAGGTGCAAAAAGAGTGAAAGATTGTGTGAGAGAGAGAGAGAGAGAGAGAGAGAGAGAGAGAGAGAGAGAGAGACAGACAGACAGACAGAGAGAGAGAGAGAGAAAAGACGATATGGGGAAGGAGAGAGAGGGAGATAGAGGATGAGATAAAGAGAAAAGCCCAAACAGTAGGTTGACTGAGAGGAACAAAAAGGATAGAACAAAAAACATGAAAATAAGGAATGCAGAGAAAAAAGAAAATGAGGGCAGAGGAAATTAAAAAACAAACAACGATATTGAAGTAAAACGTAAGGATAATATAGGAAGGAAACATGTTCACCATCATTATCTATCTTTGAGTTTATCAACTATCAATACGAATAGCATCAATTTTATCACTTGTAGAAAAAAAACTACACTTTATAGACTTACCCTTCTGCCAAGTTTCGGCATTGTGCACGTCGATTTTATGAGTCCTGGTCAACTGAAAGTAAGTCCAAAGATGTCTTTAAATGCACAAGAACCAGGAAAGAAAATTAATAGTTTATAGTTAGGGAAAATTACATTTTCACCATGGCATATGTAACTTTGCCGAAAATTCAAGGAGCATCTTTGAAACTATCGAAAATCGGATTCACTTTTTGGGGTTAAAGACTTGTATAAAAGCTATTATAAGCATTTCGTTATAAATCAGAGTTAAAAGAAAAGTTGCGACCAATCAAAGATCATAGTATTATGCCTAATCCATCAGGCTTGAAGCGAATCGATTAGAAGGCCAGACCGCTTTCCCTAGTTCGAGACGCGCAGATGGTGGCCGCTAGTGTGTGGCGCTACCGCGAGATTCTCATGCTACTAACAGGATTAAGATCAGCCTTCCGGGCTTCACCGTTCAGGGCTCAGCGGGTCCCGACGGCTGTCAGTCCGTCACACACCCTTCTGTCCGACCAAACTAACCTGGGCGATTTCTACAAAGTGGCCCAATACAGTTCGATTTTAAATAGGCTGCGCGTGTGGTGATCAACTGATCATACAATGAACAGGAACACACTGATCTGATCGCATATGATGATAGTAAAGAAAGCAAAAGCCCTAAATATTTTAAATCTTTATCTGCGTGTTTGAGCTATCACGCCTGTGTTGGATGAGACCAAAGCTTCATTAAAGGTGGGGGAAAAGGTTGGGGGGGGGGGAGTGGCATGCCATTTTTTAAATAAATCTATTTTTTCTTTTCTCGGCTCATTTTTACTATTTTCCTAAACATTTTATCAAGCCCAGAGATCTACCGCGTTCGGTGCCCTGGGGTTGTGAAAATATTCAATCGTCTTGAAGTCCTCTCCCTCTCGCCCTTCCTCTCGCTCTCTCTCTCTCTCTCTCTCTCTCTCTCCCTCCCTCTCGCTCTCTCTCTCTCTCTCTCTCTCTCTCTCTCTCTCTCTCTCTCTCTCTTTCTTTCTCTCTCTCTCGTTCTCTCTCTCTCTCTCTCTCTCTCTCTCTCTCTCTCTCTCTGTTTATTTAATTCTTTTTTTTTATTTCCCACTGTCTTCTTTCTTTCTTTTTTATGTCTACTTCCCTTTCTCCTTTTTTCCCTTTAGTCTTCAATTATTGTGTCCTTCACTATCTTCTATAACTTCTTTACTCTTTTCTTTCCGCGCTCTACTCATTCTACTGTGTGCCAACAAGTAAGTTTTCTTTAATACTACCTTTTACTTTTTTACACGAAAAGTCTTTTACACTCTTCTTAATCCACTCCCGGGTACTCAATTCAATCTAATAATATATTTAATATTTGAAACACTTCCTATCGACTGAAGGAAAATGGGTAAAGGTGGAGGCAGTCATCTTCAGCAACAACTGTAACAGGGTTACCACACATCCTTAAATTTAAGAGCACAACAAAGCCCCAAATAATTAATTTAGTCTGCTTATAATACTATAGTGTATCATAAAAAAAATGAACAACGTTTCATACAAGGTGGTTCGACGTATTTCTTTGTTATGTCCAAGTCTGCATCGATTGAGAGTTGATTCGCTAGGAATTTCACTTTTTGCGCAAACTTTCGGCGTTCACTTTCTGATCTCAAGCAAACCCACTGGTAAGCGCGCTCTACCGCCCAGCTCGTGGTTGCTGTTTACTTTCCAAACTCGGCTAGCCTGGCACCATTACGTCCATTTCTGGCACACAGAGCAATTTCTCTGTCCCGTGGAGCGTAAAATCACCTCGTCTAGAGGTCAAAGGCGTCTTCAATGGAAAACATGTTGCAACTCATACGTGTCCTTGGCAGGTATCGTCAAAGATCTAATCTGCGATCACATATCGATAAGCAGCACTGCAGGCCGTTTGACTGACAAGTGGAAGTGATAAAAGCCTTGATCTGCGCTGTAATACAAGGCCCTTTAAGAATCTTGTTCTGTGGGACCTTGATATTTATCTGGTAGATTTTAGATTAAAGTTATCTCATTTAAGGTTTCATAAACATCTTAATACCTTTGAGTGGAGGAAAGGACAAAATAAAATCACGAGAACAGGAGAATGGAAAAGTAAAAATGGAGTAAGAAAAATCAAGAAGGTAGATAGCTAAAAAAATTGTGAGAAATTGATACATAGATTTATAAATATAGATATAGATAGATAAATAAAGAGAGGAAAAAAAAGGGGGGGGGGGGATTCTGATAAAAAAGTAGTGAAAAAAACGAACGTCTTGAAGGAGAAATTATGGAAGGTAGAGGGGTTATTTTTTCAGCAATGATGTTCTCTTTGTTTTGGTATTTTTTAGTTTGATAGAACTAAAATAATGCTTTACAGGTGGTTACGCTGTCTCCTTGTGTCCTATCTTTCTCTTTAATAAAGTCTCACTCATTCTCTCTCTCGTTCTCTTTCTGCCTCTATCGTTGTATAAAGGCCTCGCTCTCTTTCTCTTTTTTTTCTCTTCCATCTATTCTCTTTCTCTCTCTCTTTCTCTCTCTCTCTCTCTCTCTCTCTCTCTCTCTCTCTGTTTCTCTCTTTCTCTTTCAATAGTTGGATTGTTTAGAATCACTAATTATTCTTGTTTTTGCAAAGCGACGCATGTGAACAGCACTCTGTGGTGCAACATTATAAGAAAAACGCCAACATTTAGAGGGGAGACGGTTTACTTTCACATGGATATCATTTTTCATACAGATGTTAGGAGTGTTAATGAGCACGAGAATGACCAATTAATAATGAAATTTATTAAATGGAGAAACACTATCAAGCTATAACAAGTGCGTATTCTTCATGGCCTTTTGTTATACTTCTAAGGCAACTTTCTTCATCTAGAAACTATTAATATACATAAAACAGAAGAGAAAGAATTTATTCCTGGAAAGAATTTGAGTTTTTCAGCATGTGTATCTGCTTTCGTCTACACCGACCC
>RQTK01000287.1:472257-473748 GCA_003991915.1 Elysia chlorotica
CCCCAACTTGTAAACAATATTTGTCAGAGGTCGTCGAAACTGTGCAATATTAATAATATCTTATAATCTTTACGATTAAAAAAATTTCTATAGCCGAACGAACTGTTTCGAGTGAATATAATTCAAAAGCAAAGATACGAAAACTTATACTAATTTTCCAAAAAGCAATGTACACGGTAGTTTGGAAATTACCGACGATGTTATGCTGGCCAGACATTTATATTTAAGGCTCTCAAATTATGTTTTAATTTTTTACTTGTTTCACATAACGGTTGGTTTTAGAGCCGTGTGGCTTATTCTTTATATCTACAAAGAAATTAGCGAAACTGACTCACAAATAATACTCTAAACATTAACGTGGTGTTCTCATGTTATACCTTAGAAAATGCTCTGTGCATCAAATTGCAAGAAAGTATTACTAAAGAGCAATTCCAAATTTTGACAACATCTCTTTCCTATCGAAAAGCAAAGCTTCTTAAAACTTCCCATGTAGACTTTAACGGGCATTATATTCCTACATTCCATATAATACCACGACTGTTCTGCTTGCATCATTATATTAAGTTCATATGAATATGTTACGTATATACTCTAGAAGTGATGATGCCTACAGCAAGTATGATGAGAAATCACAGCTCGTCATTTCAAGATCTGAAGGCCAAGGGCGCCGCCAGAACAGCCATGCACACTCATCACGCGTATCAAAGAAGGCCACGAACCAAAGTTTCTCAGAGTCTAAATTCCTGGTAAGAATACCTACATCTATGTAATTGTTATGGTTTGCTCTCAAATAAGAGATTTGCACGGTGATATATTTTACATTAAAACTTTTTACTTCCCCTTGAGATAATCTAAATTTATCTGTGTAGAATGTCTCTTGAAGTTTATACTGCTTTGGAGTACATCATTATATTTTGATCATAAGCGTGATTATTTCCAGGTTTTTCCTTGTTATGCACCTTAAAATAAAAAAAAAACTTAACAAACGTAGCAAATGAATTACCTAAATGCTCGTTCATAATACATGTACTAACGCCTATGGTTGTTTCCATGCTTGGTTGCCATGCAGGCGTCCACCTCGATGACCCTGGAGCGGGACCAGGAGGTGGATGCCGCGAGACTGGACGAGGCCAGCCTGCCCGGCATTCGCAGCTTCATCCAGCGCCAGAAGAAACAGATTCTGGTCAACATGAGCGCCTTCTTCCTCCTAAGCTCTCTCTACTCGTTTGAAGTTTTTGTTGTCAACTTTTTAGGTAAATATATTTTCTTCTATGCATAGCACCATTTGTAAATACTTGTAAAATGCAGATTTATACACCTGCACACGTCCCTGAAAAAATATCGATGGCATCTAAACAATCTGTAATAAAATATATTTGAGACAATTATATAAGTGAGGCATAATTTATATTATTATTATTATTATTATTATTATTATTATTATTATTATTATTATTATTATTATTATTATTATTATTATTATTATTATTA